>JAGTXR010000440.1:0-110198 GCA_022606575.1 Glossosoma conforme
AGCCTAACCTAACCTAACCTAACCTAACCTAACCTAACCTAACCTAACCTAACCTAACCTAACCTAACCTAACCTAACCTAACCTAACCTAACCTAACCTAACCTAACCTAACCTAACCAATTGGCGAGGGCAGCAAAAGTGAGTTGGGGTTTGCAGCCAGAGATCACCAGGACCATTTATGTTGCTGTAATAGAGCCGATCATACTGTACGCGGCGAGCGTCTGGGCGCCGGCTGTGGAGAGAGTTGAAACGAGAAACAGGCTGGATGCGGTGCAGCGAGGGTTTGCAAGAAAGGTGAGCCGGTCACATCGCACCGTAAGCTTGAGTGCAGCACTTGTTCTGTCTGGAATTCTACCCCTGGACCTCAGAATTCGAGAGGCGGCAAAGCTCTTTGAATACAAGAAAGGCCGAGAAATAGATGGAATGGCCGATAGAGAAATCGAACAGAATGTGACCATCTTGAAGGCTCCTCATCCGGCTTCAAAACCATCAGTTGAATTTCTCTGCCTCGAGAGCTCGCAGGACCATGCAGACGGGTACGAAAATGTTATGAAAGTGTACACAGACGGGAGCAAAATTGAAGGCAGGGTCAGCGCTGGCATAACATACTTCAGGGGCGACAACGAAGTGAAGACAAGAAAAATAAAACTTGAAGATTACTGCACAGTATTTCAGGCAGAGATGTGCGCCATTTTAACCGCAGTTGACGATGTCCTCCATATGCCTGACAAAAATGTAGTAATCTTTAGTGACTCTATGTCCTCACTGGAGCTGCTCAAAAACGGAGCGTCTTTCCACCCGATTGCTTTCGAAACTAGGAAGCGTCTCACCGAGGCGTCGGAGATGGGGAAGAGAATACAGTTCTCCTGGACAAAAGCACATGTTGGTACAGCTGGCAATGAGCGGGCTGATCAATTAGCAAAGGATGCGGCACTCAAGCTGAAGACAAAACCTGCATACGACAGCGTCCCAATCTCTTTCATCAAACGTCAGCTCAGAGAGGAGACCATAGAGAATTGGCAAAGAAGATACACCGAGTCGACGACGGGTGCGGTGACCAGAGCCTTCCTGCCAGACGTGCGCGCAGCGTACAAAGTGGTGAGAGCGGTCACCTTTCACCACACAATTGTTCAGATGCTTACAGGTCATGGGGGATTTTCTGCTTATCTAAATAGATTCAAATTAAAAGATAGTCCCTCATGTATATGCGATGACGCAGTGGACGAAACGGCGCTGCATCTGGTACTGGAATGCAGCAAATACGACGTGCCCCGGCTGGAACTGGCATTCAAAACAGATTCAAGAATAACACTTGAAAATCTTCCGGCATTGTTCGCGTCGGAAAGGAGCCAACAGCACCTTCTGAGATTCTTTGAACTGATTTTGAAAGATGTACTGCCAAGAAACGGAAGCACGTCTCTTATTGTGTAATTAAAAAAAAAAAAAAACTGCGTCTTCACACGTAGTTTATACGAAAAAAGAAAAAAAAAGAAGAAATTTCAAATACAAAGTATACTAAGACCTCCTCGAGCTATGGGAGAGGAAACAACAGTGAACAGGGGGAGAGTTTAGTCGGTAGGAATCCGACACTACCCCTTGGGTACGGGCTCAAGGGGTGTCTATGAAGATTCTCTCCTCCGAACGAAAAAAAAAAAAAAAAAAAAAAACCTAACCTAACCTAACCTAACCTAACCTAACCTAACCTAACCTAACCTAACCTAACCTAACCTAACCTAACCTAACCTAACCTAACCTAACCTAACCTAACCTAACCTAACCTAACCTAACCTAACCTAACTGATTGGTTGTGTGTGTTGTATCTTTTACCTTGCAAGTCGGTATGAAGCCGCCTTCTCGAATGATATTAGCTCCAAAGAAAGTCATGCGAAAGCAGTTATCGTATTCAAGGATGCGTTGAAGAAAATGGTTGGAATCGGGATCAGTTCCATCGAACAATGGTTTCAGTGGCTGGTGTAAGTAATGGATCCAGTTTGACTTTTCCACTTGCGCAGCACAATCCAGCCGTTTCTCTTTTGAACTTTAACGCATTGCAATATCGGCATACAGTCGTCATTGGTCCAATATCTAAATTGTCATCATCACTGTAGTTTACAGTGGGATCATAATGGAATGCCAAGCGATTGTATGATAGCAATGATCTTCGTGTGCTCACGCGTTGTCTCAATCTGGCATTTTCTCTTATTATATTTTGTCTTTCTTCGCTTAAGTTCTGTGAATACACTTTTTGCTGGCTTGCATGTCTAGTGCGGCGGCCGATGTTCGCACGTCGTCCTCTCGGCATCTCGGACTACGGACAGACTGGTGAATTTAACCTCAAATACACGATCCACATAATTTACACAGTTCAACTTACCACCTTAAGGACAAATGCCTGCTTTGCACAATACGCGTGGTTGATTTGATGGTTTCCAATTGAACTGTTAGGAAACGAATAACTTTAACCTCAATTTCACAAAATTATGTGGATCGTGCATTTGAGGTTGAATTCACCTTAACCTCAATTTCACGATTTCGCGTTTGAAAGAACATGCGCATAATAAATGTCACATGAAATTCACTAAGCAGAGTACAAAGCGTAGCTGTCAAACAATGTATCACGCACCGGCGCCATCTTAGAAATCACACACCACGCTACTACTTGCCTAGTTATAGTACATGCTATGTATCAGAGATGGCGCTGTGTGTGAAAAAATGATTTTACGTTTTCCTGCTTTTCTCTTAATTTTTTTCCTAATTTTCTTTGCTATAAATTTTACGGAGCCCAATACCTTTCGAACGAATGCAAAACCGTGGAAATCGGTTCGTGCGTTCTGGAGTTATAGCGTCAGGAAGGAAAACCCGACTTATTTTTATAAAATAGATATACTATATAAAATGTTTTCTTTACTTCGGTGGTGCTTTTTTCTAAAACACTTATGTTGACTTTGTTAGCGCCACTGCCTTCTATTAATTTTCCATAATAAAATAATTTATGGTAGGTTTTAAATAATCAAATTTTATCTGTCATAAATGCACAGGAGGCAGAGAAACTATCAAAGTCATATTAAGTACTAAAGCGAAAAGCACTACTTAAGTAATGCAAGCGCCTATTTAAAAATAATGTATAATTACAAAAACATAATTAATAAATCATATTCATAAATAAATTATTTATACTATTAAGTAATAAAGATGTATAAAATCATAATAACTGATTTTCAAGCTTAGTGGCTTAATTTATAAAAAATAATTGTACATGTAAGTATAAATTAAAACAGTTAAATGATTGTTCAGCGACAATAGCACATGGTAAGCGCGGTTCTCGTTAGATCATCAAATATTGGGCGCGGACCAAAACTTTTATTCATCTAATTTATTTCATTTAATAAAAATAATTATTTAAAGAGCATTGAATAATAACAGTGTAAGATTAATTCACCTAATTCCACTAAAATTTAGTGCACAGCAAAAAAAAATTTTAGCCTACAGCATATGGAAGAAAAACAAATTTGTTTATGGCGAACTTACATCCTCGAATATGTTTTTGTGGTTCACTAAATAAATGGAAAGTGGATTGAAAATTATTAGTGTCTTTATGTAATTGTTATGGCTCCATACAATATTTTGGTTCAAGCAATAATAAAGAGGAAAATGTACCTTTTTGTAGCATGTATTTTTGAATTATACAAAAATTCAGAGCTGATTTAAATTATATTTTTGTTTTATTTTTACTTATTGTAGGTATAATGCCTAATTAGTTTACCTTATTTTCTCCTTTTCTTGTTAAGTCTTATTTTATTTTAAATTGGGCACAATTGCCCAATAAATAAAAGTAATTTTACTATTCAAATATACATTTTTAATAAACATCTTAAAATATGTATATCTTATTTTGTTTACATAAAACATTTATAAAAAAAAATGTGATGAAATTATTCTCAGCTATAAAAAGAAATCCAAGTAAACATTGTGTATTAATTAAAAGAAAAATATTTATGACATCAGGCTTCGATTACCATTTCCCTCTCTTCTTCTGTCATTGATTCTTTACCATCTACCAAGAAAGTCTCAAAACAATCCCGATTACTTCTGGCTATATAACCAACAACTGCAGTGTTAGTATATTGCACACAGCACAAGTGTAGCGCCACACTTTTATGTAAGTTCATCAAGTTGATCATTTTTGATCAAATTAGAAAGATAACATTATTTATGGAAGTATAATGATTTATAAATAAAACAGCCCGGTCGTCTTTTTGGGTGTCTTCTGAAATTAATAATTAACAAAAATTAAGCAAATCAATAATATTTTTGTTTACAGGTTATCCTTATAAATTATTTTTTTATAAAAAGATCTGTTGTAATTTTTAATGTTACTTTTTTACTTTAAAAAACTTGACTGTAAAAATTGTTAACCACATGTTTATTTTATGTATTTATATGCTTTTGTAAAATTGGAAAAAACTAATGTAGGTGATGACTCAACAAACCACTACAATCCATATTTCTTAGATGAAAGTAAGTAGCTTCAGAAACTAATTGTTTGTTTATAGTAAATGAATCAGTATATGACTGATATTTAATAATTCTGTTCACAAATGCTAAATCACAATATCATACAATACAAAGGTTGTATAAATGTTTTATGAAGGTAAGTAACATTTGCTAATAGATCAACTATTGATACTCGACATGCAGGTGTATACAATGATGTGTGTACGAGCTGTTATTGATTGACTAGAATGTGATAACTGAGGACTAGTTTTTTTATGTAAATGCATGCAGGAGAGCACACCCGGTCAAGACCAGTGCACTCTATGACGCTCAGCCAGGGAGGCTGGACGCTGCATGCGTATGTTGAATTATAAACAAAAATCACAATTCATCGCATAACGTGATTATTTTTAGCGGAATTTAAATTGCATAAAATCATTTTTTACGCAGAATAAAATCCATGAATAATTTTCAAAAAAAAAAAACATTGGGTAAAATTGATACGTGATTCTTGGACTTGCATCAGAAATAATATGAAACCATGATCTAGGTCAGTTATTCTGCGATTTAAGCCAAACTGAGTGGTAAAATTAACTTCTCGAACAGAAAAATTCTTGCTTTCTGTTTTTTTTAATTTAAAATTGATAAGCCACTTATCGGCCACAAAGCTCAATCTGTAAACACATAATATATTATCAACTACTTCATCGCCACGTGTTTTCAAAAAAATAAAAACACTACTTTTACTAAGGACTAAAATATTTTAATATTTTTAACATTATTAATAATTGGTGAGCTGCATATCTATATATATAAAAGAAAGTCGGGTTATATTTGTTTTTATAACTCAAGAACGGCCTAACCGACTTGGCTGAAAATTGGTGGAAAGGTAGCTTAGAACCCAAAAACGTCCATGGGATACTCAAAATTGATTTGATTAAGAAAAAATATTGAACATTTACGTAAACATGTTTTCAAACAAGACTATTGTCATTTGACAGATGTCAGTTGAAGAAAGTGTTGCTACAGCCAACGCCATAACTAAAAATGACGCAAAAGTAGGTATTGTAAGTAGGTACCTACGTAAGGTACGGAATATTTTGAAACAAAAAAAAAACAAAAGACAGGAAAAAAAAGTCAAAAACAAAATAAATATGAGTTAAAATATCAGTTTAATCTTTTATTTGTAAAAAATGTTATAACAAAAGGCAAGGAATCTGACAACTGATATTATTATTGTCTATGGTTACATAGATATTTTGAAGTCTATCGGTTGACGTTTTGTTTCAAGAACTTTCGAGTTTCTGTTAGCTTATTGTGCCGATATTTGCGACCAAAACGATCGAATCTTTCACGAAAAAGCCAGCATGGAACTAGGGATTGAAACATTACGAATGTAAGGCAGTGATTTGGTGGTTTTTGGCATCCTAACCTCGAATACCAACGATGAAATTGCGCGCTTTCAAGTTTGGTACAAAGCGATTTGGCGTATATTCGCAAGCCCTTATCACGAACTTCATACTGCTGTTGTGTATTTGGCGGTGCATCTGGAGAATGGTCATTGGGTATATTTCACGGCTTCAAATGTTGTTCAACGTGCTGAGACACCTCCAGCGACAACATTGACAAGTCTCTTTACGATATGCCAAAGCGATCCGTTTGCACGAACTCTAGAATGGACGAAGATTTAATCCGACATTCAAGGTATTTATTTATTTATTTTTGTACTTACACACAATCTAATTAACAGAATAACATACTACACTTATTGCTTTGAATTATGTATGCTAATTCTTAAAAAAAGTGTTTATAAATCAGTAATATTGTCTTTGCTTTTGATTCTGTAGATACAAGGACAGATTCACCATCGAATCGGATCATTCCAACCTCTCGAAGATGCACAGCATAAATTTGTACAAATATACTTCAATGACAATATGGAGGAAGAACTTGATCGACGTCTACAAAGTCGTGATCAGAGCGGATAAACGACTATCTGGTACACACGTCGTGATACTGGGCAACTACAACAGATATCTGAAACACGTCGTTCATATGACACGTTGCAATACCCACTGATGTTTTGGCAAGGAGAAGATGGATATTATTTCAATATCAAAATGAAAAATCCATTGAATGGTGAGTAATCAATATATATATATATATATATAATCAATATCATAGTTTTGATTCCGTCATGACATACATTTTTCAGTGCTTGGTTTTGCGTTAGGTTTCCAATAAATGACCAATTACACTGCTTATTACCAGGAAAATAACAGACTTAAAGATTAAGATGTTTTTTTAGAGAAAATTGGACAAATAACCGGCAAACGATTTAAAATCATTTATCTTCACCCCTTTATAATTATGCTACAAATATGGATGTTAGCTTTACATACAAAATTAAAAATCTATTGTCTTAATTTCAGGTGAAGAAACTACCAAGAATCTAAGCTCGATGAATTATAACGCATATCGTTTGACGATTCGTCGAAATGCTGACAACTACTTGCTGAAGTTTCGTCGATTACTGCAATAGAATTCAACCAGACCAAATATATGATATCTTATGTACCGAAAAATTCAACTTAATAAAATCCAAAATCTGCTCATTTATTGCCTTTTGGGTGAAACAAAGTTCACCGGGTCAGCTAGTATATATATATATTTGAATTTAAAATATTATTCATACATCTATTTATATATATATATATATTTTTATGTAAACACATACAGGAGAATACCGACAGATGGTGATAGTAATTCTGAAGTCTCATCTGTGGAATTCTATGACGCTTACCATGGTGTATATGGCTAAACGCTGCATGTGGAGTGTTGATCCGCCAATTTCATAGACTACAGCCCGAGATTCATGCATCATCCTTTATTATTACAGGAATTTACTATGAATGGGTGGTCTTCACGGGACGACTTTTGTCTACCACCAATTTTAATTAATAGGCTATGACATTTTACGGGTGATGGATCAAATTCACACCAACATTACTTTTAGAGCTCAGAAATCGATTACAAATCCTTTTTTTTTTAATCTCCGTTGGGGATCGAACCCACGATCTTTGGCATGCAAAGCAAACGCTTTTACCGTTGAGCTATGACCGCCGGCAGATAGATAGACAAATTAGATATATATATCTAAATTGAAACCTTTAATTGGAGATGACTGATGAGGCACTGTGTGCGAACACTCAACCATTTGCAAGAGTTGTGTACACCAATACCTCGTATAACATGGTCATATGCTCCCACAAAAGTGCCGTGTAATACAAATCCGTGTTATAAGAGGTTTGAAGTTCATACAAAATTAGGGTTTGCGTTTCAAAAAAATTAAGTTAGTTATTATTATTTATTTTTCAAATAAACAATTAAAGATATTATCTTTCATCATATTAACAAAAACTTTAATGGCACATTAAGGAATATTCATTCGTCATCGCTATCACTTAAAATTATATGTGTACGACTACTTTTCGAGATTGGTTTTTGCTTTTCATCATCAGAAGTCTCTGGGTATTTTAAGCAGTATTATTGTATTTATACTTTAAAAATTATGTAATATTATTAATACCTATTGTCTGATTTAAGCGTATTTTGTTCTAAGAGACCAAGATCTGCAGAAATCCCTCATTTTTTTTTTTACATTATCATAAATTCTTTGCGACTTCTTTTGAACAATGTTTTGCCTAAAGGTATGTTTTTGTCATTGCAGTCTTCTATCCATATCATAAGATCTCTTTCCATTTTTATTATTACTGACCGTGCACGTGCAGTATATTTCTCACTGATGATCAGACAAAAGAGGATCTAATCTTAATCTTTTTTGTACATTTCAATTTAAAATTTCAGCAATAGAGGATATTGTTTCGCCTTATGTGAGACAACAATCTAAAATGTTATTTGCTTTGCATTAGAAATTAACTTTATGTTTATTCCATCTGTAACTTTCATAATTGAGGGATAATTGTTTCTATGTAAATGTCGTGATAAAACTATATGATTTGAATGACATAATTATATATGAAAATATAAATTAATAATATATATTGTGTTTATATACATACAAACAATAAGCCAGAAAAATCAAAGGATTACAAAGAAATAAGCTCTGCACCGATCGAATTCCCAAGCGCAATTGATCAAAATTGACAAGTCACGACATGTCCAGTATGTTTTATCATACCGCAATCCAGGAATATTTAAAACAGACATTTGAACTTTTTTTTCTGAAACCGTGTTATATAAAGCGTGTTGTACAAAAAAATGCCACAATTCTTGAACCGTGTTATTTCAAAACAGTCTTGTATAAAACGGTGATATATGTAGTTTCGGTACAACAACTTTACCCTCACAACAGATAAGATCTATGCAGTTTCAGTGAGTGAGGGGTCATAATGCAAAATAAAAATTATGTAAAAAAATATATGTATTTGAAGAAATAAAGAAAATCATGAAAAATAATTATTATTTATTTTTGATTCTTTACAAACAAGTCATGACATAAGTTAACTGACAATGCGCCTCGGCTATCAATTCATATAATTACAAATATCACCTTGTATGATGTGGTAACTGTCTACAACAGACTTGCCAACAGATGGATGTGCTCTCTATCTTCTTCCATCTTCTCACCAAATGAAGGATTTACATCCCAACACAGCTCTATCAGCTGCCTAAGATGACTGGACTTGTGAGGAACACAATTGATGAGGAATGACGAGGTGAGAGAGTGGACAAGGCAGTCTTCCTGCCTATAGTCATACTACAGTCAGTTTAAAGACGAAAGTGGACCTCGTAAGACATACTTCAGATACCATTAACTATAGTTAATGGTATCTGTAATGATGTTAATGTAATCTATAGATACCTTTTCTTCAATCCTCCCTGCTCGAGCCTTCGTCGGGAACTATACATAGAATGTACTGGCAAGATTCAGAGACCATTAAGGATGAAGTTAGAACCATGGCGACTGACAGAGTAGCATCAGTATGTGTGTGACCGTATGCCCCAGTTAGGAAGCGAACATGGAAATGATGGTATGATTTCTAGATTCATCATCATCATAGCTTGTCCGCTCCCTAACTGGAGCATATAGCACTCATGTACTGTCGCCACAAAGCGCTGTCTTCATCTCATTCCATGTAATCTCTGCCTCCCGCGAGTACATGTATAGTTCCCGACGGCCTTCCAGGACGGTGCGAGCTTGGAGGCTTGAAGAAAAGGCAGCTACATTTATATTTAGTACATTTATAACTTCAGATTGTGCATCTTAATGGCTTTTACCCAGTGTGAGTTAAATTATGTTTTTTTAATTGACTTAACCGAACACATTTGTAACTACATATGTTGCAACTAAATTGCTTATCCCCAGTGTGTGTTAAGCTATGCACGTTTAAATGACTTAACCGAGCACATGTATAACCACATAACTTGCAACAGAATGGCTTTTCCCCGGTGTGAGTTAAGTTATGCTGATTTAAATGACTTAACCGAGTACATTTGTAACTACATATGTTGCAACTGAATGGCTTTTTTCCAGTGTGAGTTAAATTATGCTTTTTTAAATCACTTGACTGAGTACATTTATAACTACACATATTGCAACTGAATGGCTTCTCCCCAGTGTGTGTTAAATTATGCAGTTTTAATTGACTTGACCGAGCACAATTGTAACTACATATCTTGCATCTGAATGGCTTCTCCCCAGTGTGTGTTAAATTATGTATTTTTAATTGACTTGACCGAGCACATTTGTAACTACATATCACGCAACAGAATGGCTTCTCCCCAGTGTGTGTTAAATTATGCAATTTTAAATTACTTGACTGAGCACATTTATAACTACATATCTTGCATCTGAATGGCTTCTCCCCAGTGTGTGTTACATTATGCAGTTTTAAATGACTTAACCGAGCACATGTATAACTACATAACTTGCAACTGAATGGCTTATCTTTGCCGTGTATTAAAAAATGATTTTTCAATGCACTCAGATATTTACATGTAAAATTACATGTCCCACATTTAAATTTATTTTTTTCACTGTCATATGTAAAATTGTCCACTTTCTGATCCAATGTTCCAGATTTGTCGCTATCAAGGATCACACCGCAGCAGCCCAGCAATTGATGCAGTCGCAGTGTTCTCGGGGGGGCGATGAAGCTGCACAGTTCACAAGCCCCAGACTCCACTCCACTGCCAACTGCAACTGATAACATTCAAAGTATAATCAGCATCGTTAGCATGATAGTGTCGTAGCTAAACCAGTAACAGAAGATCTCGTGAGTCTTTTAAGCATATCGACTTGTGTTTGAGGTCAAAAAAATTAAAATATCGCTCAGGGATCAGACCCGGCTTGGGCAGCAGACAAAAAACTTGGTTTACTAAAAACGTCAGAAGAAAAATAAGTGCCTAGTTAAATCAACTCAAGTTATCAAAATGCCTTACTTGGCAGTGTTTCCATTAGGCCTTTACACGGCTGGAGCGTCCTCACGAGAATAGATTCAGAATATTGTCGTGAAGATTGGGGAGAATCCCTCGTGCTGGACTCATCCACAGCGTTGTTACAGCAGCCCAACAACTGATGCAGCCGCAGCGTCTGAGGGAGACCCAGGAAGTTGCAATAGCCACACAGGAGCACGTCATCTGCAACTATACACAACAAATGTTTAATCTACAAAACGTAACATCTGCTTTGATAAAAACAACAGTTAACCACTACAACCGATTGCCCGCACCCGTGCGGGTGAACTCCACATACAAAAATCTCGCCTAAAATATAATACACGTAAATACAACGCATTCAAGTATATTTATATGTGTATACTTTTTGCTGGCTAATTAGTTTTCTTTGCATTCTACTGGTGCACATCTAATTCTATGTGAGAAGTGAAAAATATTTTTACTTGACAGAAATGGCGGACAAAATAATACATGACTTCTGCTTTGATTAATACAACAGTTCATATAGAGCAGGGATGGCGAACCTATGGCACGCGTGCCACAGGTGGCACGCGAGACGATTTTGCGTGGCACGCGAATGAGGAGAAAAGTAAAAGTGTATAAGAAAAAATAAAAAAAGTTATAGAAATAGTATTAAAAAAATATTTAAATAGCGACGCGTATTTTCTTCCTTCATAAATAATTTCAGAAACGAAGGATATGACGACATTCATGCATAAATAAATCGCATTGTTCAATGCTTCCCGCGCTGTGGTAGTTCCTTGAGGTGTATTTATTTTTTGTAATGAACTTCGCTCCCGGCACGAGCCGTTCCGAAGTGTTTGATTTATCCACGACATACGTCGCACTGCGCGCTCTCGATGCGCATTAGATCATCAACTCTCCTGTGGTTTAGGTGTATAATTGCTACTCTTGTGGATGAATATGATTTATCGACAATTTAAATTTGACGATTTGATGTGTCAGTGACAAAATAACTCTTTACCTGATCGGACAGTTTTGTTATCAATTTGTGCTATAAAAACAATCTAATTAATACAGAAACAAACTGTTTATTGGCACCCACAAAGATGGCTGTACCATATAAAAAACAAAAACTTGGTGAAGCCAGCAGCAAAAATTCTGGCAGACAATTTCAAAATTGGTAGACTGAAATGTACGGTGTAATTGAAAGAAGTGACAAAGCAATATATGTTATATGTTCTGTGTAAGTGGTATCTAGAACATCATCTGTAAAAAGACACTATGAAACAATTCATAAGGAACTTCTTGGCAAAAGCAGAGATGAACAAAAATAATATATTTTAAGAGCAATCAAAAACAAAAATCTACAATCGAGTGCTTTAAATAAGTTTGTTAATAGTAATTCCAATTATGTTGCCGCTAGCTTTGAAATAGCCAAAATAATTGCCAAAAATGGAAAACCATTCAGCGATGGAGACTACATCAAGAATGCATTTTTAGAATGCGCACCATTTCTTTTTGAGGATTTTGGAAATAAAGAAAAAATATTCGAAGGAATAAAAGAATTGCCTATCGCTCGAAATACAATAAAAGACAGAATCTTGAAGATGGATAAATGTAACATATCAACAAAAAACAGATATAAAATTATGTGATTGGATTTCTATTTATCTTGATGAAAGCACTGATGTCACTCTCTCGGCTCGATTAGCTATTTTTGTTCGATATTTTGTTGGCAATAAAATAATGGAAGAATTAATAAGTTTGGTATCTTTACCAGAAACTACTTAAGGCACAGATGTTTGCAAAGCAGTTGTAGAGGCTCTTTCTAGAGCAGAAATAAATTTGTCGAAAATCGTTTCAGTAAGTACAGATGGTGCACCCAGTATAATTGGCCAAACAGCAGGATTCTTCAATTTATTTACAACGTTTGTTGGCCATCCACTGTTAGCATTTCATTGTATAATACACCAGGAAGCGCTGTGTGCAAAGGGTGGTCTTAAATCTTTTGAAGATGTGATGAAACTTGTGACTAAGATAGTCAATTATATTGCTGCGCATCCTTTATGCAAAAGAAAAATTGAATCATTATTAAATGAGGTCAATTCGATGTATAATGGATTAACGATGTATGATAACGCGGCAAAGTACTTCAGCGTTTCGTCGAGTGCTTTGATGAAATTTATATGTTTTTAAGTAATCAGAAAATAAGCCAGTATGAAGAATTATCAGATGTTGAGTGGATTTCGAGATTGATGTTCTTTACTGATTTTTGCTCCCATTTGAATGATCTAAATATAAAATTACAAGGCCGCGGCAAAATAATTACTGTTATGTTTGATAATATAAAAGCATTTGAAGCTAAGTTACAAATATTTAAGCGTGATATAATGACCAGAAATTTTAAGTACTTTCCCAACCTAAAAAAATACATGATGGAGCTGGAAATCCATGAAAAGCCAGACGTAGGAAAATTAATAGAATCATTTGAAAATGCTTTAGACGCAACAGTAGAACAATTTTCAAGAAGGTTTGTTCAGTTTCGACAACTTGAAGAAACTACAAAATTTATTACCCATCCAGACACATATAAGTATCAACAATTAAACTTCACAATGTTTGAATACATGGAATTAGATGATTTTGAAATGGAATTGGTAGATTTTCAGTCGAGTTCGATATGGACACAAAAATTTAAAGACTTAAGAATTGTTTTGGAAGAAATTGAGCGAGATCGATTCGTCGGACCAGTCCAGAGGAATGCCGAAAATGAAGTACTTACAACTTGGCAATCCATCCCGGAAACTTTTTCTTGTCTTAAAAAATAGCAATGGGCATATTAACAATTTTTTCGTCGACGTATTCCTGTGAATCATTATTTTCTTCGATGAACTTTATTAAATCAGACATAAGAAGTAGACTTACAGACGAAAGTACTGCTGCTTGTATTTTATTAAAAGCTACCAGCTATGAACCCGATATAAAATATTTGGCATCTAGCATCCAACAACAAAAATCTCACTAATAAGTTTTGAGGTTCACAATTTTTTTCAGGTCTATTTTTTTATTTATTTCTCTTAGTTCGCCATTAATAAGTACTTAATTATTTTCCTCAACGTATTAATTTTTGGTTTTATTGAAAATCTCAAGTTACACAAATATTTGATGCATTTTTATTTCCATGCATGTGGCACGCGACATATTATTTTATTGAAAAAAAAAAATTTTTGGCACTGAGTCTCAAAAAGGTTCGCCATCCCTGATATAGAGACTTGGCCACCAGCTTTCATCTCTAACTTTTCACATTATCTGCATCGCCTTTCAGTTAAATTTTTAAGCTGTATAAAAATAAAAATTTAAAGAATTTGCATTTTATATAAGAGAGTGTAAAGATTTCTGGGAATCTCGAAAAGGTGAAGTTTTACCATTGCCATCAGCCAGTACAGTTTCTTGAAAATATAGGTCTAACTGTCAAGTATGTTTGGCTCCGTGCACACAACGGCACACTGGGTAACGAAAAAGCGGACGAACTGGCCAAAATGGGGGGGAAACTAAACACAACACCCCATTACGACTATTTTCCTCTGCTACGCCTTAAACAGTTAATGCATGATTCGTTAACTGCTTGGAACACCGCATATCAAGAATCAACTTCGGGAGGAATAACCAAGTCTTTCTTTCCATCCATCGAACATGAGAATAGGAGACGCATTCTGTGTTGTCGCCTGGGAGTCTACCATTTTACTTTATTTTTTATTATTATTTTTATTATTTATATTATTTTACATTACAGGATTTTCCTGAACTGCTGCTTAGTTCTGACGGTCCCTTGCTGTTAACTTCATCAAGGAAATCGTCGGGGCTAAGCGCGCAGTTAACGAGGCTGACATGGAATAGGCTCCTACGTTCTTCAACTATTTGTAAAAAAATAATAAAAAATAAATATAAAAAAGGCCTCAGGAAAATAGGGTTTTTCATACAATCTACATTAAAAAATCTGATAATTGAATAAAATATATATTACAGCCACAGCCTATCCAAGCCTATGGTCCCATATAGACCTCCGGAATACAGGTGTTATGTGTCAAGGCATAGACAATATGAACTAACAGAACTGTGAAACGGCAATTTGCCATTTCCATGTGCTTCAAACATGGAGCGGATTTGGTAAATAACAAAATATATAAACAAAAATGAATGTATAGTATGTTTGTTTGAATTAGGTAATTCGGAAAGAAATGTTTTTTTTTTTGCGACACTTTGATGTCAGTTTGTCAACGGTCGCCGTTGAGGTAGCATGTTGTGTTTGGTATCATTTTAAAGCTCTATTAGTACTCTTTCTATTTTGACGTTTTTTTTTTTAAATAGCTGCTGTAGAAAAATGCAGAAGCCTGAAATTGAAGAAACACATTTGCCTCATATCATGCTGTTTTTGTTTGATAAGGGACTGAAATCCAAAGAAGCCACGCAGACCATTTGCGATGTTTATGGGGACATCGTGAAGCTTCGACAGTGCTCTAGATGGTTTAAAAAATTTAAAAGTGGTGATAAGAAGTTAACGGGCCAACCAAAAACATTGTCACATGAACTTGGTTCCTCGAAGACAACAGTATACGATTATTTAAAAAGGCTCAGAAAAAAAAACAGCCAAGGAATTTGGGTGCCGCACGCACTTTCTCCAACGGCCTTGGATCAACGAGTAACCATTTGTGCATCTCTATTGTCCAGACACGAAACTGATCCATTTCTCAGAAGAATTATTACAGGGGATGAGAAGTGGGTCCTGTACAGCAATTCGAGAAGAAAAAAACAATGGTTATCGGCAAAGCAGGTAACTTTCTTTACCTACTGCTCGGCCAACATTGATGCTAAACAAGGTTCTCTTTGTGTTTGGTGGGATGTTAAAGGAATAATTCACTATGAATTATTAAATCCTGGTGAAACAGATACTGTAGCAGTTTATTGTGGCCAATTAGAACGTTTAAAACAGCAATTGTTCAAAAAACGATCGGTTTTGGTTAACAATCAGAGGCGAATTCTTCACCACGACAATGCAGTAAGGATCACCCAGGATAAAATCAGAGAGCTGGATTTTGAAATTTTACCACACCCACCATATTCACCTGATATAGTGCCATCAGACTATCACTTCTTTAGATTCCTGGAACATTCACTTGGCGATAAAAAAAAATGTTTATGTGGAGCAGGTGAAAAATCACTTGGATTCATTTTTTTACGGTAAACCACCTGATTTTTTCGACAAAGGTATGAAAAAAATTGCCAATTTTGTGGAAAAAGATAGTTGAAAATGATGGAAATTATTTAATAATTATGTATAGTTTATATTTAAATTAAATTATTGTTTTAATGAAAAAAAATGACATTTCTTTCTGAACAACTTAATACATTACTTATGAATGTCTTTACTGCTTATCCAATCACAATGAAAATTTGAAGGTTTCAGTTTCATTAAAACCATATTACAAGTCGATCTAATCTTACTTTAAGATGAAAAATCCAGTACTAAAGGTCAAAGACCTGTCGGCTTTTTCATTTCAGTCACCTTAGTTATGCAAGCAATCAAACTTGATGTACATACTTAGAGTGAGGGATGACAGTCTTTTGTTTTATTGAACTTATAATAAATTAAATAAATGTGATTAAAAATCAAATTCTTTCATTCCTGTCCTGAGCAACGCCGTTACAATGCGCTAGTAATGTAATGATATTATTAAAATAATGTTCCCGAGAGTAATTCCTATCGACCACCTTCAGGCATGGCAGACACATCTCCGTAGGTATGTTGAATTAGGAGGAGAGTATTTTGAAGAATTTTTAGCATTTGTACATGTCTGAACTATGAATTTATTTTTCCCAGAAAATGCACATTAATTTTGTAATGGACTATGTACTTTCAATTTACCATAAAAAAAATAAGAAAATACATTTTTTTTAATATAAACGCATGTATACATAATACCTATAAATGTTAATAGAGTAATTTCATTTGTAGATCTATGAAGCTTGCCATTTTTGAGTGTGGCTAAGCGCTAAATGACGATCTTACGCCCAGCATTCACGCATTATCCATTTAAACAAATATTCACTATTGATCTAGTGATGTTCAAAGGGCCACTTTTGTCTATCTCCAATGTTAATTATTAGGTTATGACTCTGGTATGGTAAGCTAACGCTGTATCACTAAGCCATACCCGTAAGCTAGTACAAGGGGGATACTAATATTCAATAGCGTGTTTTTCTATAGCGCAGTTCCTATCTCAACGCTATAGTGGTGTTGACTGTACAATGTATTATTAATCTGTTTGCTATCTCACCTGGTTCGCTATTGACATGTATAGCTGGACTCTTCATACTGTGACCAAGGAGCTGTGAACCACTACACTCAAGAAAATTCAGCATCATCTCTGACTCTTTAAGTAAATAAATTATATGCACTAGAAACCAGGCTTATAGACAAGTTAAAATACCCAAAGTCACTGAAAGCAGGTACAAGATATTAGTTATTTGGAGTAAACATATAATACATTATAATAAGATCTTATTAGTTTCAATTATTTATGCGAATATTCAGGGATAATGCTTAATCTTCTTGAGTAAAATAGGATCAAATAATTGTTGTCCTTTACTCGATAATATCAGAACACAATTAATAAATAGGCTCAGAAGCGTGAATCAAAATCGCGTCCTCTAAAATGTGACAGTTGAAAGTGTTGCAATAATGTAAGATTAAATTTCCACCATATTGCAATTTATCGTGTAGGTACCTATTAATGAGAAAACAATATATAATTCCTGAGCTTTGACGCAAAATATGAATGCATTATTCCGCAGAAAGTACCAAGGAGGAAGACAGGAGGCGATTGATACTCATAAGCGTTCATAACTCCACAATGCCCAGTTATGAACGCCAAAACTTTCAAGAGAGATTTATGATTTTTTACGATAACTCGAGAAACCAGCCATCTTCACCTTCGTAGTAAATAGATTCCTGCATATTTTTAAAATGGGATGTAAAGTAATACGCTTCCTCGCAGTGCATCCTGGGTAACGCTAAATGTATTACACCGCAACCGAGGTGACTCTTGGATGCACTACTTGAATAATGAGTTTGACCTTGTGAAATTATGGATGTTTGCTCATCGAAGCTCCTGCCGTGGCGGGGACCGGCGTGGATATGCGTGGCTAAGCGGGCATTCTTGTCAGTTCTGACACGGCTCTGGAAATTTCCGATAGTTTGGCATACCATTCAAGCCGGTATGTTGAAGACTGACATGGTAAGAAGGCATTACCTCTGTCTACGCATGCCCTCTGTGTGTAGCAGAATAGCGCCGAACGATGACCCAGTTGGTCCCTTTCCAGAATATGTCGGACCCTCGATTCGAAGAACATGATGGATGCCCGTGATTTGCTCGAGCGTCTGCCCTGAAACCCAAGACTAAGGGAATCAAGTGAGCAAGATGTGTCTTACTAGGCCAAACTGATAACATTCACAGTAGAAATAGTATATAAGTCATATATTTAAGTTATAAAGATTTACATATTGCTAGAACGTAATAACTTTATGACTTGTCATATTGAAATAAAGAAATAATAAACTTACATGTAATATAAAAACCACTAATTTAACTCCAATACTCAGTTGTTTTTACAAAAAATGCTTTAAAATAAAATTATTTGTTTATCTACGATTTCATAAACAAAAAGTTAGTTTTTCTTTAATCATATTTCATTTATATACGATTAGATTACCTTTGAACACTTGTACTCATTCTTATTCTCCCAGGAGCATCGGACTTATCAACCTATCTCCTTAAAAAATCTGATTGGCTAAACATATGAACATGTTTTTTTTTAATATATAAAACATGTACAAATGACTAAAATCACATTAATATTTATTTTTATATCATCATTGATGACTTGGAAGTTGTTTTATTTAAGGGTTCTTATATTATTAGAATACTAATTGAATTAAATGAATAATTGCGAAAATAATAATAATAACTTGCGCGAGCAATATGTAAGCTTGAAGGAAATTTATAGATATCGACTGAAATGTATAGAAAATAGTGTTATTACATGTGGTTAAACGCTCACTGCTTCCCGTGGTTCCCGCGCGACTGAATGACAGTTCACACGCTTTGCGCGTTACTCTCGCAGGGGCACCAACCGATGGAGTTACCATATACTACATTACAATAAATAAATTAAATTAAAATTGCTCGGTGTTATCATAAATTTAATGTCCTTGAAACAATGGCGTATAACCTATTATCATTAAAGACATAAAGTGAATAATCATATTACTGTTTTATTACTTTTAAATAGTTATCTATTATTTAAGTAAATACTCAGGAATCGTGATATATTTTCTTGAGTATAGTAATAGCAGTTAGGATTTTTTTTATAGGCTATGACTGTCGTTTTACGATGGGGGAACATTATTTCACACATTCTGCAGGATAATTGTATTTTAAATTAGATAAGTGATTTTGAAAGTTGGCGGCCCACAGTGCGCGCGCCGCGCGTTGGCAGCCAGAAGGTAGGCATGATAACAATTTAAAAACTCATTACTTTTGTTTATTATTTATTTATTTATGTACAACCAAACAAGCATTCAAAAAACAATATTTATGTACATTTTAAGGTAAAAAAATTGTCTCAAATTTAACTTTAATGACTAATCATTTTATAAATAATTATGCAGTTTAGTTACATTTATCATTATTATTCTAATTTATTTTTAAAAAGGAACCTATAAAAGCAGTAACATTTTTATAGCATTTATGATAGATAATGCTAAGTAATCCTACATTATGCAATCAATTATCATTAATTAAAATATTGAATCATAACATTTATTACATGCTAGAAGAAATAAATAAATTATTTATGACTTTATGACAAAAACCCTTTGATGGAATAGTAGGTTAAACCATAAACAAGAATGAAATACCTTTTGAGTTCATTTGTAAGTCTAGTTACTTACTTACATGATAAATCAGAATAATAACAATCATTAAAATAATCATTTTTTATACCAAACAGTTTGACAAGCACAAAATTTGTTTTATATTAAAAACATCAAGAAAACTGTACCATGAAATCAAATAAAGGAATTATTTTTTTATTTTTTTATGGGCAAAGTTTAAATTGAAAACTACATCCTGAGTGAATTTAGAGATTAAATAAAAACAAATTATTTGGTTTTATTTATTATGTTTTGATATTATATCAATTATGTAACTTTTTTTGTTTGTTTTTCTACTTTGGAGGTTCATTAATAGTAATTGTCTATTACTTCACTTTGACATTAAATAAATAATGATAGTCAATAGTAATTATTTCCTGATTTTGCATTTAAATAGTTTTCACTATTATTATATATTTCCCATGCATAAATAGGTTGATTAAACTTATAGATTATTGCACAGCATCTCTGTCAATAAACAAACATTTCATATCAAAATAAAACAGTCTTTACTTATTATTATTATTCATTCATAGCCATGTGGTGATACATTACCTTTGTATCCAGATCTGGACAATTAACCAATGATTCGTTAATCTATGTAGTTACCAATTTGTATAATTATTATCGCTTAAATTGGATTTTTGCATTTCTTGCATTTCAAAATAAATATAATTAATGAAGTAAGACGGAGAGTTTTTTTGGCTCACAAATTAACTTCAATGGCTAACTTTAACTTCTATTACATTTTCAAAAATTTAATGACTACATAATTAACAAAGTAAATTTTTTCATTATATATTTTTTTCATTAAATAATGATTTACGAACTTTAATCTTATGTTAACTTTGCCCATCTCTGCATATACAAACAATATTAATAAGTTACCTATTTCTTATCTTACAACTTTTTAAGTGATAAATATATATAACACTATAAAATACGTCCATTCTATTGAAACATTAAACTTTATTAGCAAAGTAATTATTATTACTATTATTTCTAGCAAAATTAAAAAAAACTTTATTGTTGAATCAATATAAACACATTCAGGCATTCAATGTTTTGAAAACATGACTTTTGTATTCATATATTCTATACATATGTTCTCAGTACCAAATTGTCATTTCAAAGCAATTTAAATCAATCTTTAAAATGTAATTACATAAAGAAAGATAAGTTTTCCATTTATTAGTAAAACTTGTTTAATAATTAAGAAAATTATTATTTACCCTCAGTAAAGAGTAAGTATACCTAAATAAAATTTATATATTATCCATAAATATGCAACTTATAACACAATTTTATTTTTAAAAATACATTTAGTTATACATCTCACATTTCCTAGGCATTGTAACATTTCAATCTACTAGCGTACTGCAGGTGCAAAATGGCACAAAGAATATTACAAAACAGTGTCTAATTTCTTCATTCATCTTATGAAATAGATTCAATATAAACTAGAATAAATAATTATTAAATATACAAGTAGGTATAATATTATCACTTTTTATCAATCATGTCCTACAATTTAATTTAATCCACAAAATATTTACAAAAATATTAAACATGTTATGGAAATAACCTTAAATAGCTATTATAAGGTTATTTTAATTTCGATGAAGTTTTATGATAAATATTATAACAAGCAATAAATGAAACAAGTTAAGACTAGGTTACGTACATTAATACATGTAAAAACATATGTGAAAATTAACAGTGAAAATTGCCTTGTGAAAATTTGATTTGAAAATCTTGATTTAGAAATTATAACATAATGAACAAAAATGTAAATTAAATGTGATCATTATTATATCATAGTTCGTGTACACATGATATACTGTATAAGGTGTGTGACTTTAATTGTGAAAGAAGCAGAAAACAAAAAAATGTATCCATGTATCTCTTTCAGTCTGCTGAGACCTCGCATCTGTCATACATCATAAGATTGATGTCACACAATGCCATCAATATTACATGTTTTGACACATCTTTATGAAGATGGTTTACAATTATCGTTTGTTCACAAATCGATATTAATTACATTAATATAAATTACAAAATACGAATTTCTAATAGAAAAATTACCATCTATAATTTTTTATATAATAGTTGGTTCTTCTTTATTTTAACTGCGTGTAGAATAATTTCTCAAGGTGACTTCAAATATTACTGACTTGGGCACTTTCAAAATCACATTTTTGTCTACAATTCATATTGATTCCAGAAAAAAAATGTTCCATATTATTTCAATAACTTTTTATATTTTTGTTATGTCCCATGTTTTTCTTGTAAACTCTAGCCAGATCCACCAGCATAGTAATCTCCAGCTGCTCTTGACCCGGCTCTAAACACACTTTGGAACGTCGAGGCAGCTCCCTGGGAATCATATCAGAATGTCTTTATAACTATGTTTATCACAAAATTTCAATAAATGTAAAAACCATTAAGCTTGGCATTCCACCATGTTTGTTTTTTAAATAGATCCCAATAAATGTTTAAAGTTGAATACCTTTCACCCGCCCTTCTCATTTTAGATTTTGTATAGAATAGAAAAAATAGTTATGTAGATTAACATCCCACAGTCCAAGGAAATGAAGGATGAGGATGGAGTATGTATAAAAGTTTGAAATTAAGTATTGAATATTTATGTACAGAAGTAATAAGGTCAGAACAATGGTGAAGTAATATAGATGAGGATATAATATGTTGAAGAGAATAGACAAGTATGATGTATAAAGTTAATGATTTAAACCTGAATAGCTGCTCCTAGGAATTGTGAGAACGCTCTGGTGACATTAATGGCGGCAGTTACCAGTTGACCTCTACCCGGGCCGTTTTCTGGTGTATCCACAACTTGTGGTGGTGGCAGAGGTACCTATTTAAAAATATTGTCAGTGCCAAAATAATACTAGATTATCGTTCCTGGCAACATATTCAAAGTGTATTTGAAAAAATATTATAATCCTTCAGATTGTTTCATTTCAGTAGGTAATATGTACAATATGAAAGAGTTGTAACAGGTATTCATTTGTTTGTGTATTGAATATTTACAAATCGGGGGAGAGGAATGGACATTTTAGGATGGGGCTGGAAATCATCATTTTTAATGATTTTAAAGTTGGTACATTTCTCTTAGTGAGACATTACCATTTCCTTATTTAAATGAGGATAATAAACTGATAAACCTTCAATGGTTCATAATTTCACACATTCAGTTCTCTGTAAATATTGTTAAAAATCTGCAATAAGTTATCTTAATAGATTAATCATACAGGTATGTCTGATTGCTGTAAAAAAAACTGTTACAACATAAATAAATTAAAATACATTGATTCAGTAAAAAGGTGTTACGAAGAAAAATAAAATTAATAATCTTGTTACTTTTTTTTAATTTGTACCAAGAAATAACTATTGATAATTTGAATGTGAAAATAAAAACTGGATTTAAAATTTTAAAAAGCTTTAAGTAACATGTTTTTTTCTTATTTTACTAACCCTATTTCCAGGTCTATCCGCCTGCGCTTCCGAGTCATCGACGTCAACGGCATTTCCGACAAAGGGTCCTGAACCCAAGAAAGGTCCGGAACCCAACCCGAAGAAGCCTCCGCCTCCTGAGGCGGCGGGGCGGGGGGCAGGAGGACGCTCTGCGCCCCCCGGACCGGTGCCCGTCTCCTGCCACTGCTGCCACAGCCAGGCCAGCCCGTCCAGCACCGGCCGCGCAGCCCGCGTCGGGGGCGTGGGGGGGCGTGTTGGCAGGGGGCGGGCTTTGGGAGTCACTACCACTTGGTTCAACAGAGCCTAGAAAATACGATCAAATTAATCAATATTAACCACCAATATCTTCTTATAATTATCTCTTTTTTATATTGTTCAATATCTATGTTTACTTTGTTATTATTTTAAGTCCGTACCCGATGAAACTCATAATACATAAGACCAAAATCAATAGTTAGCACCTTCTAAGGTTTTAGTATCTTTGTGTTCATTATACTATTTAATGCTGAACATGTTGTTTTCTAAAAATCGTTTTCCATTTGAAAAATATATTTTATTCCTAATTTATGATCATATCTCATTACATACTACTTTTCCTCTATTTATATAATATTTTTTAATGTACTTACTGCTAATCGTAATTGCTCTTGCAAAGTATTTTCTGGAGTGGATGGTCCGATGCCTCTCTCTTTCAACAGCGCAGCCAAGATAGCTTCATTAGTTTGGCCATATTCCGTGCTAATTTTTATGGGAGCTTTGGTAGCTGCAGCAGGTTTATCAGTTTGGGCCAACAAAGTTGCTATGGCATTATCTGTTTGGCCATTTCCTTGAAGTTTCAATAAACTCTCAAGAAGTTTTGAGTCTTGCTGGAAGCTTTTGATGTCATCTTCAATAGATGTGGTCGACTGAACTTTGACGGGCCTAGTGGGGATCTTTGGCACTCCTGGAGTTGAAGTAGTAACTGTGGTCTTCTTAGTAGGATTTCCTGTTTGTGCCAATAACTGAGCAAGAGCATCATCTCCCAAATTGACAGGCGATGATTGACCTGCACCTTGAATTTTTAATAAACTCTCAAGAAGCTTAGAATCCTGTTGAAAATTCTTTATGTCATCTTCAATAGCTGAAGACGATTGAACATCGTTAGGTCTAAATGAAATACTCGGCGCAGAAGTCGTAGTAATTATTCTTCTAGGAGTTGTTACCACTTTTTGAACGGGTCTAATACTTGAAGAAGGTTGCTTCATCACTTGATTGCTTGGTTTGATGTTATTTATAGGTGATTGGAGTACCTAAAAGGGCTTGAAGCAATTCTAAATCTACCGGTACGTCAACTGATTGCTTTGGAACATTAGCTGAAGGACTTGTTGTTTGTCGAGGTATATTTATCTTTGGAGTCGTTTGTCCAGTTATGCTCAATAATGTTTGTAAGAGTTTCGCATCATTTTGAAATGAGGCTAAATCTTCTTCATATGTTGGTTGATTCTTAGATGGTGTTCCTTGCTGCTTTAGAAGTGCTGATAAATCCAAATCATTTCCTACACTTGCTCGTAAACTAGTATCTTTATTGTTTATGTTCTTTCCACTTCTTGTTGGAGCTCTGGGGCGCATTGTGGTAGTTGTTGTTGTTGTAGTAGTTGTAGTCGTGGTAGGAGTGGTAGTGGATGAAGTTTTCAGTTCTTGCAAATTTCGATCAACTGCCAAAGCAATTATTCTATTGGCGAGGGATTGTTCATCGTCATCATCTGTACGCGGAGTTACTAATTTTTGCTGAAAGGAAAGAAATAATTTATAAATCATTAAATAATAATTTCGAAAAGATGTTAGATCTTTTTACAGTAATAAATTTGTTAAAAATAATTTATATTACTTTACGGCACAATTTATACCTTTTAGTGGGTATTTATATGACATAAGTAAAAGAAGAAGATCACGTAAAATATTTTTCTCGACTGGCAAGTCGATTAGGTTAAGTTGTATTGACACATTTTAAAAGTCATAACATTTGAACGCGTTATTGGGTATGCGTAAAAAACACTCACCAAGCTTTTCAAAAAAGCAATGTCTTCTTCAACAGAGAACGTAGATTGTTCCGGGTTATTAGTGGTTAATTTTTCAGCTATTGGTTTTTCCGTAGTTTTAGAATTTCTTCTGGTATTCATTTTTCTTGGTGCCGATACAACGTCCATGGGGATTTCTTCAGTTGTGGTTCTGATGGTAGTCGGTCGTCTTTGAGTAGAAGTTACTATATTTCTTGGTGCCTCGTATTGCCTTTCAGTAGTGGGTCTCCTTTGAGTGGTCATAGCTACTGTTGTTGGTCTTCTTTGAGTTGTAGAAGGAACTGTTGTAGTTCTCCTTTGCGTAGTTGTTGGAACAGGAGTAGTAGTTCTCCTTTGAGTTGTCGGTGGAACAGTTGTTGTGGTCCTTTTCTGTGTTGTAATAGGAACTGCAGTCGTCGTTCTTCTCTGAGTTGTAGACTTAACTGTTGGCACTTCGATATTGGTGGTTGAAACCACGGGATTTAATGCCGGCTGCAATGCAGCAAGACTTTCAAGAATTTGTCTTTCTATTGAAGATATTTCTACATTCGTTGCTTTTTCATATTCATTGATTTCTTTATAGTTATTTACTCCCTTTGTTGACGTCACTATCACATTTCTTGTTGGTCCATGCTCTTTATTTGTATCAAAAGTTTGAGTATCTGATCCACCTCTATTTGTAACTTGTACGTCAACAACATCGTGACTGCTTATACCGTCAGAATATGTAGAGGTTTCTTGGAAGTATTCAGATGTAGATGGAATTGTTGTCGATGGAGTTGTTGGAGGTGTTGCTTGTGTATTAGTTGCAGGTTTTGTTGTAATAATTCTTTGTATATTGGAGCTCTTGTCGGGTGTAACGATGCTCGCTGAACCTGGCATTTCAGTGGTAAATAGTTCATCAGGAATTGGTTTCCATCTAAATACAGCATTTCCTTCTCCACTTTCAGGTTTCTCAGTTCTGATTTTTTTTGTCTGCAAAACATTACATTACAGGATCATTGATTATGCATGATATATTATGTTTGGTGATATTTCAGTATGTGGACTAACTCGATTTCAGTTTCCTTATAATAAAACTTGTGTTAAAAAGAAGTGTTAAACTCTTTTTAGGCGTTTTTAAATGATAAATAAAGCACCACAATTGTGGCACAAACCCCCAATGACTTTATCGCAGCAAATTAATCAAACTTATATTATATCCGGTATTGAAATTTTTACTAATAAAACAATAGACATCTTCTAAAATTAAAAACTGAAAGTAGGACAATGCAAAAAAATGTCTTTAAAGAAAAAGTTAAGCTTTTTGGAGTGTGGATGGGTGGAATTAAACATATCTTTGACCAAATTGTTTTTGGAGAATTTTAGCTTTCAAAAATGCAAAAAAAACCTTAATGTAGGTATCCCATAGAAAACTATTTATTTTTAATTTAACTTTTTAGTTTATTATATGTATTATTTTACATATTAAAATCATGAAAACAATGGATGTGACAATAGAGTTGATGTTTAAATATATTTATAATATGAATTATTATTTTACCTCTGGATCTATATCCAATGTTAAGTATCTCGGTGTAGTCGTGGACGTTGACGAGGTAGTGTGTCGACTTTCCTCTTTGGTAGCAGCAGCTATACTGCTCACAAGTATGTCTTCAAGTCTTGGCAACTTTGCTGTTGTCAAAAGACTGACTACATTGGATTCAGTTGTTACTGAATCTTCACCAGAATTGTCAATGCCATCATTTATCACTTTTCCCTTTCTTTGGACAGTCTCTTGCTGAAATCATTAGTATTTACATTAAAATTGTGTTGAGGTTTATGTTTGTACGTAAATATGATTTTTATTATGTCCAACCATAGCCCTTAATATTTCAAAAGCACTAGATTATTTTCATAATAATTATGTCCTATATTATGATAAATTAATAGTCTTCATAATGTTGTAACGTTATAACAATGTTATGGTTTTATTAGTCAAAAGATAAAATAACATGTTATGATCAGTCAAAATAAAATCAAAATAAAACAATGTTAATTTATTATTGTTATTATTTCAAATTCAGCTTTGCAATATTCTGTAACAAAAGGTTTAAATGTATATTAGTATGTTTTAGTGAAACCATTTGTTTTGGAGTAGGTCAGGCTGTTTGTAGCAGATGAATGACCATGAAAAAAAAATGATTAACATATATTAGTCATAAAATACCCTCACCAATTCTAATATTATTATGTTATACAACAAATCGTATTAATGTAATTCAAGTTTTATTAAAAAGATATTTACTTTGTACATTATATCTACGCACCACAACCAGACTATTTGCAATAAGCAAGCGATAGAATAGCAAATCCATTCGCGCTGAAAAAGACACAAGTACCATTGTTTGTGTAATATTTACAGGGGCATCCTTCATTTGTACAGATCTTTCAGAGCTTTGAACATCATTCACACTCCGAGTCGAGTTTTGAGTTATTTCATTAGTAGATATATCATCTGCAGGGTTATTGGTTGGTTTTATATTTTCAGGAATTCTGTACACGGGGCTCAGAGGGTTCTGCAAGCTTCGCGGCTCATACGGCAGAACGTCGATGCGCTGCGTCACTCGTGGCACGTGGGTTCCGTTGGGAAACTTTCTGATTATTGTGTTATTTGGCAGCACTCCGAAAATTATGAAAGGACTGGCTTCAGTTAGAACCTCCAATTGGTTATCGTTAGGGTTTTTACGTACCACTGTATTGTTCGGAAGCACTCCATATATGAAATAATCCTTTTTGGGATGTGCCCTGGTAGTGCTCTCAGTTCCGAGCGTAGCCGAAGATAATCTGTTTGAAAATCTTGCTTCCGGACTAGCACCGACTGATGACACATTTCGCCATGCGGTGGGGAATGGGGGAGACCATTTGAAGGAAGGAGTTGTTTGTTGATTGTTAACATCAGTGCGGGGTGTCGTAGTGTTCACAGTTATTAATGAAGATGGTAAAGTGGGTGTCATTTTTACGGTCGAGGGATTGGTGGATGTTGGAATTGAATCTTTTGCTGATTTTGTTTGCTGATCAACATTCGAAGTAGTCGATTCTGATGATTCATCAGTGGTTATTGAGTTATCAGAATATGGTACAGTGGTCGGATCCAAAGGAAAAATTGTAGTGGTAGAGGTTAAAGGATCTGTAGTCATTACTCCGTCATCATCCATATTATCACTTGTCGACAGAGAGTCTGTTTCATCAGTTACGGTAGAACTTGCGGAATTTATTTTATTATCAGCAGTTGTACTTTCTGTGGTAAACTCGGTTGTCAATATAATTTTATTTGACTCCGTTGTGCCCAAATCGTTTTTGATAATTTCATTATTTTCGATATTACTGACTGTACTAGATGTTGATGTAGGAAAATCTGTTTTTACAATTGAATCGGATATAAATTTTTCAAGGGAATCTATATTATTGGCTAAAATGATTTGCTCAATATCTCTAAGTAATTTAGCTTGGCGTGATATGAACCGGTTTGGTTGTTCAGGCAACAAGTCTACAGAAGCGGCGGATGGGGATGAAGCGTGTCCGTTAGTGGTTGTTAGTGCATCAGTGAGAGAAGTTTGTGTGACAGTTGATGTTTCTGTAGTGAGTTCATTTGTTGTCATTTTTTCAATTTCAGAATCATTTGAACTGGTCAATTGATCATCTGAAAACCGAGAAATCAATGATGATAAGTCATTCTCTTGTGTTGTATATTCGGTTGGATTATCAGTAACCGATATGTAATCATTAGGTGTGATGGGTGTGAATGAATCAACAAAATTGTCAATGGAGTTTTCAGATGTTACTAAATGATAGGAATTTTGATCTTCTGTTTTTGTCATAACAGAAGAATCAGTCGATAAAGAAGTTTCAGTAGTCGGCTCAAAAGCAAAAGAAGTAAATTCATAATTTGGTGTATTGGACACTGCATTTAAAATGATTTCTGAAAAAGTTGGAGATTGGGATTGATCATCTTCACTTGCTATTGTGCTCATTCCAGACGATTCTAGGTTGTTGAATGTTTGTTGTGTCGATGATTGATCGTTTGCATTTGTATGGAAGGAATTACTTATGGAATATTCAGTGCTAGGATAAATAGTTGACGTTGACGAGATGTCAGAGTCTAATGAAACGGTGGATGTTCTCGGGGTGGTCTTATATAGTATTAATGTAGCAAATGGTTTTCTATCGGTAACTGGTGATTTCACTGATTTGATAGTGATTTTGGAAACTGGATCATCCGTGGTAAGTTCTCGGGGAGTAGAAGAAGGCAAAGATGTACTCGGTACTAAAGTTGGAGCGGTTACAGATAGAAAATCAGATGCACTCGTAATGGGCATTGTCATAGGAACCGTATCGGCTTCCGTTGAGGTCTGTACAGGTAGATTAGTTGTTACTTGAGAGCCTCCACTCTCAGACTGTACAGCAAAAGTGATTTCCGAAGAGTCTTCACCTCTCGTAGAAGATTCACTTGTACTACTTTTAATTGTTTCTGTTGTACTCACGCCGATGACATTAACTCTTGACGGTTTAATGTCGTCTAATACGACCGGTTTAATGGTGGTGGTGGTGATGGTGGTAGTGGTAGAAATGGATGTCGTAGCTTTTGGAGTAGATGTTAATATATCAGCTAGAGCATCAAATATTGACACCGTAACCGATGGAGAATGATTAGATGTTTCCACATTTATTAATCTTGATGCCGTTATGACAGATTCCGCACTTTCCGTTCGTAAACTGTCTGATGGTGGAGTGCTCCTCGGTTGACTGAAGGATATTATTTCAATATCGGGATAGATATGATTGTCTTCGTCTATTTCCTGTAATAAAAGATGAGCTTGTGCCTTAATTAAAAGTCAACAAAATATAGAATATAAACAAATCAAAAAATATATGTGAAAATTTTACTGAAGAAGTGTCCAATGTAATATTAACAGACGAAGAAGTACATTTATTTATTTACTAATACCAAAGCCAAAACAAAACAAAAATGTTTTTAAAATCAAAACTACTTAAAGGGTAAATAGACTAATCTTACTGAAAATTTATAACTAAATTAATACAGATGCAATACATATTTCTAACCAATGGATAGATTTTCAGTGTAATAAAAATAGCTTTTGGTTATTGAATATATTAAACAAAACTTATTAAGTTCCTCAATATATAATATATTAAGCAACTTATAGTATATACTCAATAATTCTTTTAAAAATAATGTAGCTAGGTATGTACAATATTACGCTGTAAAAAATGCAATCAGTCATTTTGGTTATGTAAATATATTTTTAGTTATTTTGATAAAGAAATTTAAAATACGAGTATGTTTCTCGTTTACACTTGTTCAATTAAAAAAGGATGTGAAGAGGCCTTTGTATATTCTAGTAATCTTTCATTTTATGTCAATCTCTTTTCTCTTATCCACAATGAGAAGGTATTGACAAAACAAATTGCTAACAACATCGCAGGTGTAAAAGGACCATTCATTAACTCAATATTTCTTGCCTTAAAAGTGGATATGGAAAAAGAAGTCTAGGTGGAAGCTAAAGGAACACAATTTTTAGATTATTATAGAATTCTTTTGCTTCATTCATAATTCCAGTGAAAATTTTCGCATAACATCGCATGTGTTTTTTATAACTTAAATAAATATTAATTATGTAATTTGTATTGAAAGTTAATAAATTACTTCAATTCATAATTATTTCAATTGATATTATAAATTATTAATAAAAGCATGAATTAAATCTCTTTATTAACACTTTCAAACCTAAATATTTTTTGCTAATTATAAAAAAAAGTTGTTTTTCAAATGTATTGACCATTATTACAATGTCCTGGATTATAATAAAGCTCCAACACCATCTATTTTTTTATAAATATAATCACAATTGGGCCATTTTGAATTTGAATACACTAAGTTTTTAACATTTTATTGTATTTAAAACAAAAAATGTATTTTGATAGTTGAATGGATATACTCGTATATTATGTCTGTGCAATTAATTTTTTGGCATTCAATTTTTGGTTTGGCAAAATATCAAATCAGTTTGAGTCTTTGCTTTCAAAGGTTTTTAATATTTACGATAGATGACATAACCTTGTCTATAATAAATATTATTTAATTACATGTAAAGGTGTCTTTATCATGTGTAATTTCAATACATCAATAAATTCAAGTTGAGGGTTGTAGGCAATAACACTTTAAGCAATATTATATCTAGAAAAAAGATTACCTGCAATAATACCACTTCACAACTTTACGTGAAACACTTTTATTAAAAAAAACTTATTATACATAAAATATTTTGATTACAATACATGTGGTTATAAAATGGGTGCCGAGTTAGACAGATAAATGACGTAAATTGTGTATGGGTTCGTCTGCTCTAATGTGAATGCATCGGGTGGTGAGTGACGGAGCCAATGATCTGATGGAGCGACTTCCCCTGCAAGCGACCGTCAGCTGCCAAGAACCAGACCGGCTCGGTGAGGGTATCAGCAATAGGACTCTCCGTTACGAAGAACTTCAGCCATGCCTACCCGGGAACCAACCAAAAACAAACCAACTTTGCTATATGATATTACTCATAAAAAACTAAACTTATTGGGATATTTGAAAGGTTATATTTAGTAGTAGGAAAATTATGTAATAATTGTATCAATCTCATCCCATCTTTAATTTCAATAACAAAAGTCGAAACAAAATTGATTTGTCTTTTAGTCTCTTACAAAAGATATTGTTTCAAGTGCAAGATGTTTTTTTTGTTTAATAATTTTGATGATGTTATTGATGAAAATGATATGTCAGTTATTGGGAGTGTGTTAAATCAAGTTATGGCCGTGTTAATTTATAGTAAATGGTAAAATTATATTTGTTTAAATGTCGATTCATTTATTTGTTTATTAATTGCTCACATTTTTTTTTTTTCTTTAACAGTAGACAGCTTGTGTGGGCCAATTAAATGTTACAAGTGAAATATGTAATAATGATTGGTAAGTAATGTGTGTTAAATATAAGTGTACTTTATAATAAAACAAACATTTATTATTGTACTGACACTGTCAATAAAAGTTTATATTAAATATTGACTCTATATCTAGTTGATAAATAAATTATAAGGTATAATAATAAATCGTTCATTATAAAAATGGTGAAATTAAACATCTCTTAATTTAATATTTTCAACAATTTTGAAAATAATAAATTTGTAGAAAAACAAATTAGCGGCTAAGCCAAAAAAGATTAAAATTAAATCAATGAATCACTCAATTGGTAAATCAATCAAAATCAATTGTTCTGTAAATCTTAATCAATTATGTGATATTTTTTTATGTAATGTATTAATAAGCTCTGGTCATGCTTACCATGGTTGATGTTATGCTTGGGACAGTAGGCTTGTATGCCGGAGGGACTTTTAAGAGCGGAGCTTTGTAGCGAGAGCTAAACCTATGACCTCTTTTGCCATTATTTACAGGCGCCTATAAACAATATACATAACATTATATACAATGTACATCCGTCAACTTTGACACGACATAATGAGATGAAGACATCACACCGCAACAAGAACATTGGCATAATATTTCTATAAAAGCATTTGAAGAACACTATCCATGAAAGACAATCATTTAATTGGCTCGCTCAATAATTGGACAAAGAAGTTCAACGATTAATTATAAAAATTATATTCAGTGCTGCTTTAATTATTTTATTGTTTATTTCAATGTATCACTATAATATAAAAACACTCAATTATTTAGACGGCACATCATACCAATATTTTGTTAGGATGCGATATAGTTCATCCAGTGTATGAAGAACCCTATGACACATTTATTGCCCCTTGTAAAAGGGATGGGGCAAAAATATTTATTTCGATTAGGTCGATTTTTTTTCTCTTCTTCTTCGAAAAAAAATCGAATTTGAATTCGAAGTGAATCGTATATAAACATCTCTGTTTTCAAATAATAGAATTTAAAGTGCAGCGAATATTATATTTGCAAAGTTTTAGCTTGATACGTATGGCATTTTTATTGCTCTGTGTAAAAGAGATGGGGGGAACATTTTTTATTCTATTATATCGATTTTTCTTCTCTTCTTCTTCGAAAATAATTATATTTTAGTATCATTTTTTCCCGCATGGCGGCGTGTGGATCAGTACAAATGTACGACTTTTAGTAGCGCGTTGTTCTTCGATCGATTTGTGTTTTTTGTTGTTGTAATTATTATATTTATTGTTAGTATTGTTAAAGTTGTTTCATTAAAGAAAACATTCGAGATCGGGTCGCGGATGCCCTAGGAATCGGTAAATCTACAGTATCTCGGATCACAGAGGAGAAATACGGTGAATCTTCATTAGAAGAGAAAAAAATATGAACACCAAATAAGAAACGACAGAGGAAATGCTTAGTTACAAAACCCAAAAGCTTTAATTTGGCAGCAATTCGGAATCACGTGTATGCATACTATGACCGCAACGAAATACCAACACTTCTTAAACTGGTAGGTTCTCTAGTCAGTGAGATTATTTCAAGGCAGTGCGACGTCTCTTAGTAAGTTTAGCTTAGTTATGTGCTAATATTTATCTCTACACTCGCTTTTCTTCATAATTTTCATATTACTAATATTATTATTTATAGTTTGTTTTACATATCTCTTAAAACCTGTTAATATTCACTTATAATTGATAATAATTCTAATATTTCATTTTAGTAGGTATTTACAAAAACAATCGAAAATACGATTATCTATACCCTAACACTGGTTTTCGGAGCAATGCGAGATGGCGTTCTACATGCGTCAGATTTTGTATTATTATAGTTACAAATTGCCGTATTTTTTCTAATTTGTAACAATATGTATATATTTTTTATTATTTTGTTTTTATTATGATATATTTACTTAAAAAACTTATTATATATAAGAAGAGAGGCTTTTGTTTATGTTGATAAAATTAATATAGGTAGCAAACTTTTTTACAACGTTATATCGGACGATATTTAGCACAGGGCAATAAATGTGTCATAGTGTTTTTCATACACTGGATGGACTATAGTGAAATTGTAATGGTATTCATTTTGTAAGATTTTTCATGTGTGTAAGTATATAAGTATGTATTTTTTCTGTATATATTGTTTATTCTTTAGTTTTTATACTCACCGGCGTTAGTGATGAGCTGGAGGAAGTGCTTTTGCTTATAGATACAGAGCTCACTTTGTATGAAGCAGTTTTAAAATTCTTTTCACCTTCTTCCATCAAAATATTATCTTGAGATATATCGCTCTTTTTCTGAATGGTTTTCGGATTATATTTCGAAGTTAAGCTGTTAAGCCCGATCGATTTTATAGCAACATTTCCTCTTCGAGGTATAACTGTTGGTTTTCTAGGTTGGTAGCTTCCCCTTCTCGGTGACAATGCAGTTGTAGAAATGACGTTGTTCACTTCGTCTCCATCAATTGTTTCAGTTGATGTTGATACGTGAAGAGCTTCTTGTTTTGATTCGGAACTTTGCGTGACTTCTTCGACATGTTCTGTTGTAGGTTTCGTCCGAGAGTAGAGGCTAGATCTGAATGTTGGGAATGTTCTTTTAGGCTTCTCTGTAGTCTGTTTAGTATCGTCTAAAGTGGATCCAAGTTTTCTCTTTTGCGGGTTGTAACGTGACGTGTTGAACTTACTCGGACGAAAATACTTGGGTGATGTTTCACTGTCGACTGGAGCAGCTGTAGTCGTGATAGACTTTGTGGCACTGTTCTTAATCAACCTCGTGGCGAAGTTTGAAGAAGAAGCCTTGCTTTTGTATTTGGATCTCAATGATGACTCTGTGGTGGCATTGACAATCACGTCTTCGCTGCCGCTGAGGACATTTTCGTCCCCATCGTTCTCTTCGTCTGGCTGATCTGTTGTGATGGAGGGTGGGAACTTGTTAGCTCGAAACTGAAACAGTACAAGTGTGAGCTTACAAACGCGTTCATAACATGACAACCCAGTATATGTATACCTTAATATCTAAGTATACATTAATTGTTACTGCTATTGATCTAAATGAGTAATTCTTAACCATTTGAAGAGTTTCACGGAGCACTGATTAAGAACCACTAATTCTAACTCAAAAGTTGTAGAGAATGGCTTCTTGAGTACCACAATCAGTCCCGAGCGACGTGTTATAGAGTTACCTTATGGCAGCCAGTACGCAATTACTCATTCGTCAGTTATTATTATTCGACTTTTAATATTTCCAATGCGGTTTGTAAACTTATAAATATGATATAAAACGAAGTTTGTATTGAGTTATAAAAAAACGGAACAGGAATGTTGTCTATATATGCGTGTCTATACAGTGGCGGCTTTAGACCTTGTGACGCCCTGGGCAAAAAAAACAGAAACCCCCTTGGTTTTTTGGGGTGGAACTCGAAATCTTCCGTAAACCCCCTCTAGAAGCTAAGGCCGCCCTTAACGCCCTTAGTTCATTCGGCGCCCTAGGTAGCCGACCCATTGCGCCCCCACCTAAAGCCGGCACTGTGTCTATATATTCAACCGATTTCATGAAACTCACATGAGTTGTTGGTTGCATGCCCGCTAAGGGGCTTGTTCAATTTTATAAATTAATATTTCCCATATGGTATACAATATAATCAATCATTTTCGATTAAGGAATTCGGTTTCTGTGTAACAACAGGAATGGGATGGGAACGGAACGAGACGGGAACAGAACCGGACGGGATCGGGTATATTCAATTCAATGCCATTCAACCGATTACGATAAAACTAACTTGAATTATTTTGTGTTTGCCCGCGATAGTGTCAGATGTAGTAAAAGCAAATATAAGCAAAAATATTTGAATAATCATAATGCATTGCAACGCATGCCGGGTTCACCTAGTATAAAAATCATTGTAGATATACGAGTATACCTATGATTATCAATGTGACATAGATTGCATTTATCTAAGATTATAATATCATATTAGTTATCTAAAATTCTAATTTTATAATTGAACAAATGAGCAAATATTATTATTAATTCCAATGGCTTTAAAATTACAAAATAAGAATCATAAAGACCACGTAAAAATAAATCAAGTCAAAGTATATATAACTGCAATGCGCTCATAAGCATGCATATAAAATATAAATGGTAGTAATAACTTTCTTACTGAGCCCGTCATTATTTAAACGCCAAGCCAACATGATTAGTTCTATTAAATTTCAATTTACAAAGACAACATAAAACCATACTAATCTTGTATCCAAATGCGTATGAGTCAGTTTGGTACAATTCGAACACAGAATGGGATTGGTCTGCGGAAGACGGAACTGGTTCGCTTGTCTCTTATTTTATTATTTTGTACCGCGATAATGATCTCCCCAAGTCTCTACCAACTTACTTTCTCATATTTGTTCGTCGCCGTTAAGATCGCGTTGAACGGCTGCGACGAATCAGGATTATACAAACTGAGAACCTTTTGAGATGCTCTCGTCGAGAGTGTCTCCTGAGTGGTCACGGGTGTTTTCTAAAACATAAATAAATACAATATCATTCAATATTATCTTAGATCTGCATTAATCAAAATATTTAAGGCGACCTCACTGTCATCTGGTGAGATGTGGGTACTTAAGTGGTAAGAAATATCATTAAAAATTATTGAACGTAACTTCGTAAAGCGAAGCTTACTGCTTCAGTCAGTTCACACTTACTAAAAATCATCACGCTAAAATACGCATCTTTTTTCTATATAGTTTAAATATTTCCTACACTTTTAGTCTTACCGGTTTCTTGTCTTTCGACTGAAGCAGAGATTTAAAATGCTCTGGATAATTTTCGTTTTCGTAGTCTTCTGCTGAGGCATCTTCGCCATCGTTCGCTTTTCGTTCACCAGTTATGGTGTGACGGAAGGATCCTCGTACACTTCCTCGGCTTTCTTTTGGTATATTTTCTTCTACCTTTTCATCATCTTTAATCAACTTTCTTCTAACAGGTCTAATAGTAGTCGCGGCTGTTTTTCCATTAGATTGAGCCAGCGATGATTCAGTGGTGACTTCAAGCTTTTTAGTGAAAAAATCACTTTCATGATCAGCGCTTATTGAGGATCGTCTGCTTGCACTAGGAACAGCATAATTAATCTCATGAGTGACAGGTGCAGGCGAAGAGTTAAACGTCGGTCTTCTGAAATTGCGACCTCTAGTTCTTACGCTTGCAACAGTAGTAGAAGATGTATTCGGTAGTTTCCTGGATCTTAAAGTGTTCCTTGCTCTCGGATTGACACTTTCCACTTTAACATCAGAGCCCTCTCTTTCGAATAGAGCTTCAGTATGTACGGGAGGTCGGGACGGTCTTGTTATAATTCTGTTACGCCCTCTTAGCCGAATATTTTCAACCGAAGGTACATCCGTTGTCACCACACCTGATACTTCTCCATTCCTTGAATGATGAAAGGTTCCTCTACCTCTGTTCGGATTTCTATTTATACTTCTAGCTGTTGTTGACATTGAAAAATCTTCTGGTTTACCTCGTCCAACAATTTGTCTTGCGTTTTTAAAACTTGATACTGTAGAATCAAATTTATCATCAATTTTCCCACTGTTCATATCGATGTTAAATATTTCTATTTTTGACTCATCAATGTGCGCGTCATCTTTTTCGGTTGTGAAGAAGCTTGAATGTCTGGTGGTTTTTTCAATAACAACTGGGGCGCTTGTTGTCGTTGTTGTCGTAGTTTGTCGACTTCGTGACCTTATCGAAGAAGATATATTTCTTCTCGAATGTTGGTTGTCCTGCACGGATACACCTTCCTTGTTACCTCTACCTTTATATATTTGTTTTTCGCTTGGAATGACTTCTAGCCTCGCTCGCGCTGGAAAAACTCTCGGCTTGCGTGTGTCTGAGAACGCTCCATTATTTTGTACTTGGACAAAAGATGTTTCTGAATTTTGCTGTCTGCCAACATTACCTCGTATTGCTTTAGAGCTTCTTGGTAGAATAGGGTTAATTTCTCCCACAACTACGCTCGTTTCAACCTGAGGAAGTACTCTGCGGCGGTTGCTGGAGCCGTCCAGACGCCTGATGAAGCTTCTGGGTTCAGACTCCTTAAATCCAGCCGCTGCATCACTTGCAGTCTTGGCAGCTTCCCAGTTTGCGGTGCTCTCATCTGCGTCTTTGGTGGTCGAAGGTGGGATTCTGGTGCGTGCTGATCGCACATTATTCTGAAAAATAAAAATAAATATGAGTGTCAGTCTGAAGGCAGCTTTACGCGCTTTTTTGATTTAGGTTGAATTTTGCTTATATACATACTCTAGTTTTATCGTTATGATTTTAATATCTTTATGATGATATAAAGAACGGATATAATAAAATTTGAAACTTTAAAAGTTTGTATTTTTTAATATATATTGCAGGTCTTCGAAAAGAAAATATACCTTTTTTATAAAACTTATATTAACTACTCAACGGAATAGCTTAAAAAACATATGCAAATTTTATACGATGTTATATCATGTGTTATTGTGCCCCATTTAGGATTCGCGTTTTAAATAACTCTCATTGTCTTAAATCTATGAGGCGTGTGTCGCCAATATTTAATGGTCGAGTCTGAGATGTCTGAAAAATGTCGCAGTGAATTATTATGTATACGAATGAGTTACGGTTTTGTGGGTTGAGCGAAATGACACCGTTACGCTACATCTGTACGACCACGACTTCTGTGTCGCAAATCAATACTGGCCGAACAATTCCAGAGAATGCACGACCAGCCCGAATGTTGGAGAACGAGAAAGATCGGGGGCTTTGTACTCAGATTTAAAAGTTTCAGTCTCGCCATCAAGCCAATACGTTCGTAATGACAGATATTGAAATCACAGTAATATAATAAAACCACCAGATTGTTCCTTTATAAACATTTGTAAAGTAAGATCTTCTTAAGGTCTTAATATATTTTCAAAGTACACTACGCTACATATATTACTTATTCCGATAACTAATTTTATTTCACTTTAATATTGTTATTTTTTAAGTTTGTCAATTGTAACAAATGGAACAAACAAAATTAGTGGTCTATATTATGAATGTTTAATAACCTCTCAATATATCTATAGGGCCGTCAGTACGTGATATCATTGAAAATATTAACTGTTACATCTGGACGAAGCTGCATAATTAATTCTCACACTCAAAAGTGCATTTCTGAATTTTTATACAGTAAATTTTGCGGAAACGGTTACTAAGATACATATTTTATCTAACGGTCAAGTGTGTTTCACGCCTACTGAAAAACACCCGCTCACCATATTATTGTCATTGTTCAGGACTGAAATATTGCTTAAAATAACGCCTATTTACTTGGTTACACAAACTAAATTATTAATGATTATAATTTGAATACTGTGTCAGAATATTAAATGTTAGTAGCATCATTGAACTTTTCTTTAAATTTATATTTTTTAATTAATTAATTAATTAATTAATTAAATTTATGTTAATTGTAAATGTCAACTTGAACAATAAATTTAAAAAAGAAAAATAATTACATTTCAATTTATATAGGTTAAAATTGAAAAATTCAACGCGTATTTGTATAAATTTTTAGTAATAATTATTCATTTATAGAATGACATTTGACACCAGCGTGATATAGCCCTTACAGACTGGTGCCAAATACCTCAATATACAATCTTTCGTCTCTTATTTTTGTTTGCTCGTCAGACATGCATGTGTCGCCATATTGGTATTTTGACAAGTCCAGTCACGCGTGTTTTTTTTTTTTTTTATGTAAACGCATGCAGGAGAGCACAACCGGTCAAGACCAGTGCACTCTATGACGCTCAGCCAGGGAGGCTGGACGCTGCATGCGGGAAACGTGTGTTGTGTTCGTGTTTGTGTGTGGGTTGGGGAGATTGCAAGTGTATATTTATCTGTTTCTTGAAGAGATCCAGATTGTAGGAAGGAGGAAACTCAGACGCTGGAAGAGCATTCCATAGCTTACCGGTGGCATTAAGGAAGGAACTTTGGAAACTTGTGTGACGTTAGTTGTACATGACTGTCTGTAATTGGTGCGCCATTCATTCTGTAGATCTCCCGGGCCGGTGTCTAAAGCATGTTATTCCACCGGGCCGGAAGTTTGTCAAGTTTAATTAAATATATGTGCTTCTGAAAAATTATGTGTGTTGTTCATCTGCTCCTCATACTTCCACCACGCGATTCAATAAATATTCTAGAGAGGAGGATGTTAAACTGTATACGTAAAATAATAACACATCAAAACTTTTAACCCTAAAACTTTTCAAATGCCTATAAATAATATTCGTATATTTATATCGTCAAATTAATTTAGTCATCAAATGCGTGCTGAAAGCCTTTCATAATACCATAACTAGATGAAACATTTTAAAGTTATTGCAGTTATTGACATAAAAAACAAACTGAAGGTTAATGTACAATAATAAAATAAGAGAATAAAAAAAGTATGGAGATATCCATTAATAAAACACACCAATTGCCTAAATGTCGTAGTTATTACCATTTATATTCTCAATTGTTTTAAACAATAAATAAATGTGAAAATGTATGGCGAAACATTCAATATTTATAACGTTAAAACAAAAAATAAACCTGGAGCTAAAAATATAACGATGGTCATACTCTATAGTCGACTGAACAAAAATAATTGCCCCATAAAACGCTCAAAGACAAATTTCATAAATTTTACAGAAAAATTGTTATAATATCTAATAAATATTATATTTAATCGTTTTGCTTATATTTTCGTAAATCTCCTATTTAGTCTGAAGTTTTATTAAATTCAGGTACTAATAGGTTAATAAAGTATTTATGGGATATAAAACGTTCAATTTTGACTCTACTACTAATATTATATATTTTCAAATGAAATATGACAAAAAAAAATATCACCTATCGATGCTTAACTATTTTATAATCTGATTATTAACGATGAAATAAATCATCATTTACTGAATCTTAAGGACCAATTAAATATGCGATTTTGTTGATTATTTTGTATCGCAATGACTTCTCATTATGAATGAGATATAATTCTGTTCAAATGAGATAACGAACAGCATATTCGTAAAAAAAAATATTCAATTTACATAGTATATTGTGATTAAGTATTTAAAATAACAATATTGCATAATATAATACTAAGAGTATGTACAATACTTTGTTCCACTTAAAGTTTTGCTTTGTCAAGTGATTTAAAGTTCTTATTTATGCATAGTTATAAGATATTGTTTCGCCTAAGTCTGCATTAGAAAATAAAAATTGTAGTCAGCTCAAATAATCAGGTTGTCGTTGACTACTAAGTCTGATATAATTCAATGCAGATTTACTTTCGATTCTCTGAATGAATGACATTACGAGCTCTTTTGTGCCGTTAATTGAATTTCATTTTCCAATACTCTTTTTATGCGATAAAACGTCACATACTTCTAGAAAAAGTACAATCGGACATTATTTGAATTATTTATTATCAGCGGAGACGAAGAATATCGGATCTCTAATAAATATAATATAATACTTTGTGGCTGGTAGGTTTCACAGCTAACCGATCGTTGGTATCTACTATTGTAATATTCAATTCATATGACCAATATAAAATCACTGTCATTATTGATAGTTAATTTATTATTTTAAAATTATAAGTAAGGTGTTATAATGTTTTCAATTTCCTTGTTCCTTTTTAAGCTTTGCATTTTCTTAGTATCTAAGGTCGAACTTCACATCATTATATACATTATATTTGCTTCCATTAGTGTCCATATGGACATCACAACCTGATGCTAGGGATCTCTATATCTACCACAACTTGTAACATTTCCACAAACATTTCTACATTCTAAGCCTCCATAGCAACTTCAGTTTATAGTATATTATACTTAAATAAGAGATATACTCATAAGTATGAAAACTTTCAAACACAAACACATCAGAAGATTACATAGCTGAAAAGTCTATTGAGTTTGAATCTAAACATAAATCTAAAAAAAATATCAAGATAATAGTATGTGTAAATAAAAAAAAATTGTATTGTATTGTGCCGTCTTTTAGTACTAAATGGTATAAAACTTGGAAGCGTCAGTTTAATAATCTGATTTAAAAAGACAATATTAAAAAACGTCTAAATATGTCTTAACATTACAAAAGCTACCGATTGTTAATTTCCGCTGTTTTCATGTATTCGTCAGAACTTTGGATCAGGTTAGAATCATAGCAGCTGACTGAATCGCACCACCAAACATAAGACTCAAAGTCATATGCGCCGAAGAAATGCGTAAGGCAATCAGCCAACCGTCCCCCTGCTTGTACAATCAGATACCCCCAACACCAAGATTGAAGTCGCAAAGCAGCTTTCTGAGATCCACACAACCTCTCACATCCGGCTCTGAAAATGAGAGACTGCAGCTCTGGCAACAATTTACATCAGAGGATTTCAATACTCCAAAGGAAGGCCTAGCAACTGGCTAGAACCTTGATTGGCAGACCTGGAAATCCCTGAACAGATTAAGAACCGGAGTTGGTAGAACAAAGGACAACCTCGAGCGGTGGGGAATGCTTCGGCAGGGAGAAACACTATTGTGCGACTGTGGAGACCTGTAGACCGCCTCACACCTAAGATCCTGCTCCATGTGCGCAACAAGCTGCACATCTCAGGACATAATGCTGCGCAACACACGAGCTATCGATGTTGCTAGATACTGGGAAAAAATAATTTGACTTCGCTGACACGAAGAAGAAGAAGAAGAAGCCGACTGAACATTATGGTGGAAATTTGTTATGGTCGTATGCATGTACTCGTATATACTCCAGCTGGAGAAAAAGAAACGAAAGTGTTTGTTGATTGCATTGTTTTAGAATTTATATCGCGTGTTTATTTAGCATTCTTCTTTTCAACAAATTAAAAAATGTAAAAAAAGATAAAAATAATATTTTAAGAATCATTGCAGTAGCATATTTAACAATTTAAAGCATTTACCATTAATAATTTACAGCTCACATAATTAATTTATTTTTTGAAAGTGAAATAGCACAAATCTATTACAATTACAACAAACATCGTGTTAAATACGAGTATATCTTAACATTTTGAGTAAGTTGTCTTGAAATATATTAATGGCTGAAAATAAATGTTTTTTTAAGGCATTTGAATTACATACTATTACTTTTAAATACATAACAATATTAGAAAATATTGTATAGTTTTGGCTAACGTTCCATTAAATATCCTTATTTCTTAATTTCTTTTTCTCGTTTTCAGGTTTTTCCTAGAATAATTTGCTACGGTGAAAAGAAGCAATTATATGAATTTTACCAATTATTACGGTGGTGCAATACTCGTACATATATTTAACATTAATAAGCTAAATAGCAATGCACGCTCAGCAACTGTAAATAAGTAAATATCGGTAATTAGTTAGTATTCCATTGCAACGATGCAGTTTCCACAAATATGTAGGTTAAATCATATATACAATCGATAAATTATGTTAATTGCCTTACGTAACATTTTTTGCAGTGAGTCTTCATCTATTAGCGGATATTTATCTTCTAAGTGTCCATGATAAATCATTTTGTGAGCAGTTGGCTATGGGCTACTTGAGCGAAACGTGTTAAAAATATTTTGACGACAGATTTTAGAGCAAGTGCACATAAACTTACATAATTTAAAATTGACTAATTTATTCAAACTATTATTCCATTTTGAGAAATATTTGGTAGATGGGTTTTTTTATTTGGAGCATTAAATAGATAAAACATTAATACATTTAAATATTTTCTATGATAAAGTGCATAGTTTTGTATGAATGTGAGAAATACTTAACCCAAAAGGTTGACTGCCAGCGATTTTGGTTTTATTATAGAGAAATATATTAAATCTCCTAGGCTCTCATTGTCCTCAAAGCCATTAGTAACTATGCATTGAATGTACTCGTCAAAGCATTGCAATGAATAACTGACTTTAGATCATGGCAGCTCTACCAGCGGATATTTGTTCTCTTTTTCATATTTTTATTTTTTTTATTTAATCAAATATAAAAAGATACATTTTTACACAGTAATTTACATTCCATCTTTTTTTTTTTTTCTTCTTTTTTTTAAATTCGCTTACCACACCACTTAAAGATAAGATCTTGTGTGTGGCGTGGGATTCATCTATGTTATTTTACAGTTATATATTTATACAGAATTGTACATATACACATTTATACATTGTCATAATTTTGATATGATACTAACATTATATTCTCTCAAAAGAAATCGACAGGCGCATACAACTGGGATGGGCAGCATTTGGAAAAATAAAGTACATTTTTAAAGCGAAAATTCCGCAATGCCTTAAAACTAAGGCGTTTAACCAATGCGTCCTCCCTGTATTAACTTATGGCGCAGAGACGTGGAATCTGACAGCAAGTCTTACCCATAAAATAAAAGTCACCCAGCGTGCTATGGAGAGATCCATGCTCGGAGTGTCGCTAAAAGATAGAATCCGAAACGAGGAAATACGCAGAAGAACTCAAGTAGTGGATGCTACCCAACGAATAGGCACACTCAAGTGGCAATGGGCAGGTCATATCTGTCGAAGAGACGACGGTCGATGGGGAAGAAAAGTATTGGAATGGCGCCCAAGAACTGGCAAACGAAGCATTGGCCGACCCCCTACAAGATGGACTGACGATATAAGAAGAATAGCGGGAGTGACCTGGATGCGGAAGGCGGAGGATCGAAGAGGATGGAGACTCATGCGGGAGGCCTACGTTCAACAGTGGACGGACACAGGCTGATGATGATGACTAACATTATATAATTAAAATTTTAAGATACTATATATAGAATTAAATCTAAAATATATATAAATTAATAATACATCTTTAGTACATTTCATTATTTCAATTTCTTATGCAGTGACGTCATTTTATCATTAATATTGTTGCAAATATTTCTCGTGATATTATTTATACACTGTAGGTAGTTTAATTCAGCTAATATAAACTCTTCCATCTCAATTCCGTTTTAAGCCGCAACTGCATATTCTAATCAATGTCGTGAGTTTTTACTCTTTAGTACTTACATGTAGAAGCCACAATTGTTCACAAGATACTCCTAGCAAACTTATCAGTTGGTAACTGAATACAATCTAAATAAATAAAACATTAGGTTATTTTTTCCACAGTCCAAAAAGAGTTCAGTGGAAATTTGAAGCGCAAATTTGCTCCAGAAGCGAATAAGGAAAAAGCAAATGAAAATATCTGCATATCAATAACTTTGTTGTGTGATAGAATAGCATCATTACAATGACAATTCACATTATTGCATTATGATATCAATAAGTAATTGTTGAATGATATCAGTTCCGTAGGTTTTATCTTAAAATAAAGTGGAATAATTTCTTACTTAATATAGTACGCTACATTTGCTTGTTTTATTCTAATCTGGAGCATTCAAATTTCCCACCCACGTTACGCATCTCTTCACATACATCGTGTAGCCCTCGGGGCAAGACGTTATACAATTACTTAATGCTGACTTATGTCTTATATCTAATGCTTTTCTTCTGCAATCGTGCAGGTGAAAAAACACGTTCTACAAAATGACTGATGGAACCGAAACGGAAACATGGCGCAGGTGATCGGAGGTCTTTCTGTTTTAAGCCGTGCTATGGGCCGTTTGCCGAAACTTGTCACACACACCATACACATACATTTTTATTATTAGAGGCAATGTGACGGAAAGTGTTTCAGTATACCTTGTATAAGCTACGTATAATTTATGTAATTGCTTATTACATTTCCCGTCAAGAAATTCTAAATGCGTGTTAAATGAAAACAATATGAATTAAGTCTGGATTGTATAATGTCTGGATTAACGGATTACATCTATATTTTATAAAAAATGCATAAAATTCATGCAAACTGAATTAATAAAATTGACATTGTTTTATATTTAAATTCAATTTAGCATTTTTTATGTATAGTATATGTTTATTTAATTGCTTATTAAAGAAAAGGTTTATTAATTATTATTCCATGTAAAAATTAACATATTTAAAAAAAACGTATTTAAGCTTATTATTATATAAAATAAATAACCTTTTTTAATGGACTTTTCTTCCGGTTTAGTCTAGACACTATATACTAGATACTATATACATATCTCAAATCCATCTAGTTTCAACTTCAACAAATGTGCGTATCTTTTGAAATGTCAATTAGCCATTATCAGACGTGAAACAATAATTACTTTTAAATGCTTTCTTCTAAAGTCATTTGCGTTCTCATAGGCTAATCAAAGAAAAAAATAGATACCATAGTTGTTTATAAAATCATCGTGGGCCGATACCTTTAAGAAACAACTGGTGCATAGTGTTATTACGGATACAAACTTTCATTTTTTATCTTGTGAGAATTTATGATAATCGCTTAAATTTATAACGCTTGTGTTAGAATCTCATGTTAAATAATTAAAATCCAAATGCTTTCTTACGCTAAATACCTAATACATGGTGATTTGAATGTTCCCGATTTGATTCTCTATGAGTTTATTTATGTAATCTCTGACTGGTTGAACTTACTCTTTAACTGGTCATTAATCATAGGCTACTTTGTCCATAATTAATCATACTAAAAAGGAGATACCAAGTAACTGTTTCTCGACTACTTGGGGATTAACTGTTGAGCGTGTTATTGTTTGTAAAATTCAAGCGATTGTTTACATAAATAGAGTTAGTTAGTGTTATACAATAAACACGAATACAAAATAATAAAATATTTATTTCAAATTGTTTCAATTACTTTAGAGTTTAGACCAATTTTTCTTAGTCTTTAAGTAAACCTTACAAATCCCGCACACATTTTAAATAGTAATTAATTTTGAAAATATTTTGTTCAAGTGATCATTATTATCAATAGATTTAAACTCATAAGGCAATTAAGTATTTCATATTATTTATATTCTTAATTCCTACTTTATATTTTTGGGAGAACTATGTAACTATTAGATACTCGTATATATTTAATATCTTATACACCTTGCAACATTGTGTCAATATCTTGCTAGAACTTTTACATGAAAATCAATTAAACCGAATTTAAAAAAATATGCTTTAGGTAAATAAGTCGAATACATCAAGCAAGGCTAGCTTTCAATAAAAAAGCCAAAATCCTTGAGTCAAAGAATATTTGTTTAGGGCTCCGCAAGCAACTTGCCAAAACACTTGTTTGGAGCATCTTAATGTACGGCTGTGAGACATGGTGCTGATCTGAAAGTGATAAAAAAAGACAAGAGGCCTTTGAGATGTGGTCGTACAGAAGAATTCTCGGAATTTCCTGGAGAGACCACGTCACGAACAATGAGGTTCTCAGAATAATGAAGGAAGATAGGCAACTAAGAAGAACCATCTCAGAGAGGCGAGCCCGATGGATTGGTCACATCATGCGCCACGATGGTCTTCTTCACGATATTGTGGAGGGATGGTTGAGGGTAGAAACTGTAGAGGGCGCCCTAGACGGGAGTATTTGCAGCAAGTATTCGAGGACATGAATTGTAGCGCTTATGCTGAGCTGAAAAGGGTTGCGGAGGACCGAGAGGAATGGAGATCGAGATGCAAGATTCTGTTGCTGCAAACCAATCCACCGGATTGATACTACGAAGAAGAAGGTAAATAACTAAAGTAACACTATACTGTGACTCTATATATAAAGTATGTTACATCATAAATATTTGTGCTTTATTTGGAGTATACCACCACCTTAAATAACTACCAACTAACTCCAGGCCAAAACAAACCCTTATTTAACAAGTGTTTGTCTGATTGATGTCTTTTTTCTATGATTTATTGTGAATCATAGAAATATGTTTGTATGATTCATTGCACTTATATTTGTTTTCAACAACCGCTATTAGTTTGAGCATCATTAAATCACTACAATTTGTACAACTTATTTTTTAGGTCCATGTCATAAGCAAATACACATATAAGAACATTGTTTGTTAATTTTAGTTTAAAATATATTAAATTAAGCTGCTAGTGAATTGGGATCAAAATTTAATAAGTAGACTCGTTAGGAGTTTTTATTTGAGCGAGTTTGCCTAGAAGCAGACTTGCAAGGTTGTTTTTTTTGTCGCTCAAAAGAAATAGCAACCGCGGTGTAGTTAGATTGATATAACAGAATGGCCTATAATAATTACTATTCATAGCCTTTTATGTGCAGATTGAAAATGTGATATCATTATAAGCAGGCAATACAGCAAGCAACAATCGATCCACAATAAATATGATTTTCATCAAAGTATGTAACACCGTATATCGTCAATACAAATCGATTCATTCCATAGTCGATGAGTTTTTGATTGAATATTTCAAACAAAAATAATAAAGTTATCATAAAAAATATATGTTTTATGTAGAACAGGCGTACGACATAGTATATTTTTAATGGTAACTCAGTACAACTAATAAAATGCTAGAAGTAATCAAGTTAATTGTTAGTAAAATGTTAAAATATAAACTAATTTCTTGGCTTACGAGCTTTATAATATGTTTTATATGCCTTGCTCATTATATTGATTTGGTTGGTTTGTTACATTCAGATTTACTTAAATATTATAATATGTATTTTTATTAAATCATGCATTCCATTGAACTACTACATTATTTGTACGTAGCATTTCAATTTATGATCAAATTATATTTTCTGCAAAATTTAAATAATACGTTTCTACCACATTAATAAATATTAAATTATGGAATTCAGTATAGTATGTTAGCCACCGCTTAGGAATATGATTTGTGGTTATTATGGGTATGTTTCTACTTATTTGTTTTATTTTTAATACTCGTAACATTATTAATCTTCTTCGTAGTGTCAATCCGGTGGATTGGTTTGCAGCAACAGAAATTATTAATATATGAGTGAAAATATATCTACTTATATAAAATTCTAAGGTTTGTTATTTATTAAACCTAATATGATTTAAAAATTCAACCTCATCTTCTTTTTCCCATACCCGTTCCATATCTGGAACATATGGTTACTACAAATTGCCGTCACTTAGTTGTGTCAGTTTTCACTGTAGATTCCTCGTTATAGGACATATCTGCACCTGAAAGTACACTTAGGATCATATATAATTCCCGACCACCTCCAGAGCAAAAGTCTAATTACTTGGAGAGGGGATCTATAATATCTGAGGCTCAATCGATAAACTTCACAAATCTGCATACAGTTAAAGTCGTAAGTGTCTTTTTATAAATTTTGGGATTTATAGATGGTAACTGGATATTGCATAATTGTAAAGTTCTAATAATTTGCCAACAATAATTAAAAATATTTATTTTCAAATTTAACGAACCCTTCTATGATTTATTACAGTAACTTGATAATTGCAAATTTGTCGGAGTATAAAATTTATTTATGATGATCTTGTATTATTTTCAATACTTTTTTTACCCGTATATAACATATTATATCAACCAAATCTTTATGTAATATTTATGGAGTACTTTTATATTCAATTCCACACCTCTGAATAAAACTTAATTATAGAGGCACGTTTTTGTTAAATTGGTTTAAAATACTAATTACTAAGTTAAATATATCTTTAAATACGTAAACACAAATGTCTCATAAGCCACTCATTGTGTGCAGAATTGCAGTAATTTTCTAATGTGTCGTGCGAATGAAAAAGTACGAGTACTTTCATATTAGATGTTATTATTTCCAGCTGGTATTATCACGAATCACGACCAAACGAATGTTTTATCATCATCACATCACGGTTGCCACTTCTACATTCTAAAGCAAGTTTTTTGTTTGTTTCTTCAAACAGATGACAGACTGGAATAATTAATAATTCTATTCATTAGCATAACCGATGGCACAGACGTACTTATTTTAAAGTATTTAAAGGTCGACCAGTATGCAGCCCGAGATACATAATATTAGTAAACTCTTATTCCATTTTAATTAAATTGCTTTAGTTATTCATTTTATTATTTCAATGAAATATCAGAAATATTATTTTATTGTTGTGTTACAAGTCTATAAAATATAACAAGGACGGCAATCTTTATTGAAATATACTTTTTTATATTTTGTTAGTCATGAAAGCTACACATATGTAATCCAATTGAAACCATGGTCTCATTGTGATAAAATTTACTCAATTTATGTACGTAAACAAAGCATTTTTTTTTTATATTTCTGGAACTAAATCTCTTAAAATGACCATAATTAATTTATTTTAGCCTTTATTTCTTTGTTCAATAACTAATTTAAGGTTTTGAAAGTAAATTAAATCAATTGGCAGTAAATACAATTAATCGACAGCAGACTTAATAAATTGTCAGTATCCACTGTGTCAGTATGAATTTGTTCAGTTATAAAATTAAAATGCCAGTAATATATTCAATATTGCTACAAATTAATGTAAAATTAATGAATAATTAACCCACAAAATGGAAACCTAACCTTATCTTATCTAACCTATTATTAATTACCATTCATTAATATTATTTCTTGCCAATTGATTGTATTTCTACTGGCAATTGATATTTATATACTCCCAAATGATATTTTTTACTAACTTTTCATGTATTTATTACTGAACGTTTGCTAAATAATTACCACCCATTAATTGAATTAAGTTCAAATTAATTGTAATAACAGTGGAGATGAATATTAACTGACTTGATATGCTGGTTTAAAAAATAAAACACGACAATCTGTATTCTCGTCATATTTTTTTCACCTACCGTAGTTAAATGTAAAAGAAATAATGTTGCGCAACCAAATTAAATAATCCAAATAGAAGCATTGAAAAAGTATTCAAAAAAATTGAATCACAGCAAACCTGTTTGGAAAGGTCATTGGTTTGCACCATAAATTAAACCATGCACTCAACAACCGTTGTTCGTGAAACAAACGTACTTTCCATTGCTTAATATTCAAGAAACATTCTGTCTATCAATGAAAAAATCAATCGTCGATTTGCTTTCTTTCATATCTTACTGCATAACGATACGGTGTATGAAGGTATCAAATATTTCCGGTGTTTGTTTTATGTTACAATATAGATCCGTCACAGAATATCAAGTGTCGAACAATGTCCAATGGTTTCTTAGTCCATAATATGATTATTTCCTCGTAATTTAAGCATCTTATTGTCATAGCGTAAATTTATACATAACTAAGTAAACTTCTTACCGAGGCTTAAAAAATAAAACAGGTTGAATAATTCTAACAAACCGCAGTAGTTGCAGTGTTTACGTTACGGTAAATAAATTAAGAAATACGAATTTAATTCACATGGATCGAAACAATAACTGATACTAAATAATAGTGTCACTTAATAATAAGTTGCGTAATAATAAGTCCAATAGTCATATCTTTGCATTTCAGTTGCTAAATTTTATAGCATGAATTTAATGTTCAGACTGTATCATAATTTTTCATCTGGTAAGGACTTTTTTCATACAGGAATCTATGGTTATATATCTATCGAGTGTGTTTAAAAAAATCAGGCCATTGATCTATTTTACATTAGAAACCATATTTTTCTAATGAATAAGCTTAAATAAAGGCTGATCTTAAAAAAGCATACGAATTGTATGGAATGTACATTATCTTCTATTTAATCTATCTATTAAAAATAAAATGTTCATTTGAGATGTATAATTGTTTTATTGATCCAATGTACTGCAAAATATAGAAACGTGGCTGTTTTAAATGAACTGAAAGATCAAAAGTTATCTTACAATCATTCAACGACACGTTATTTAATTCATTGTTGATTTACATTATTTGGTGATAAAAAAATCGCACTGAAAAACATTAGGTGGCATAGACCTCGCAAGGTGGAGAACTCAAATATTCTGGATTAACCTGATCGAGAAAGATACAGGAGTATCTTTATCTGCTGAGGATCATCTGACTTTATATAGAAATAGAGAAAACTTATGCCAGATAATTGGTCCACGATGTTCAGTGATGCTGATGACCTACCCAACATGGAGAAAGATAAAATTGTACTTATAAAACATAGATCTACTTCTTACAAATCAATTGAAGTCTATAACCAAGGCATTCAAACTAACATTAAAAAATATAGAGATGTTTTTAGTAGTAAACTTTAAATTATAGTGAAGCCAGTCTGTGTATCGGAGAAAATTTAAGAAACAATTGTTTTATTAAATTCATATTCAGACTTGTTTTAAATATCCATACGAATGTAAATTTAAGTAATGTTGCCATTAGCATTGATTATACGCACAAGTCTCATTATTTATTGATCTAATCGGCATTTAGATGACTCTAGTTGAACTATATGGCAGAAAATTACTTGTTGCAAAATCGAAACGATGTTTTCTTCAACTCATACGCGGAACAACTGGAGTACTCAAAGATCTTAATGTGATTTAAATTATCATCTCAAATATAAAATCCAATTAGCCAACGTCACATGTGACTTGAAGGCATTTGGTTTGCCTGCACTTATTGTACTCGGTACAAGAATTAAAATGAAACAGCGAACACAATAGTTCAAGTGATGCCTTTAGATACAAAGGAAGAATTGCACGTAATTACAAATACAAAGTCCACTTTCTTCCTAATGCATAATCTTTGTTGCATTCTTACATAATATTACAATATACATTATATTTTACAGAGATAAAAAATATTTGTGTTTGTATCCGGATAACATGTGCACATTTCGTAAGTAAAAGTAAACATAATATATTATGAATACATCGTAGTTATACTTTATTAGCTACAGGTAACAAACCATTAGCATACGGTCAATGCATCTTTCGGTTACATTTATTTTATAAATATATACTATTGCGCATATGTTGTTTGGAGTCTTGGCCAGCCCCCTGCAAGAGGGACTGATGTCATCAGAAGAATAACTGGTGGAGGCTGGATGAGAAAGGCATAGGTTTGAGATTAAAATAATTTATGTTCAAATTGTTTTATCATTTTTATGATATGACTGAAATACCAAATAAAAAATCGTGAAGAAAAATCTATAATAAAAATTAACACAAATTAGACATGTAACAATCGGTCCAAAATTACGCAGCACTTACAAAATTAAGCCATTCAATTGTCCATTTAATCATTATTTTAGATGATTCAGCAAAGAAAAATTAGTACATGAAACATTACACTTAATACGTGTTATTAAAAGATTGGGGAAGAAAAGTATTGGAATGGCGCCCAAGAACTGGCAAACGAAGCATTGGCCGACCCCCTACAAGATGGACTGACGATATAAGAAGAATAGCGGGAGTGACCTGGATGCGGAAGGCGGAGGATCGAAGAGGATGGAGACTCATGCGGGAGGCCTACGTTCAACAGTGGACGGACACAGGCTGATGATGATTAAAAGATTAACTTTTAAATTATATAAGCACAGCGTTGCTTCACTTTGATAGATAAATAAACGATTAACTTTCTTAACAAAAACATCTCCAAGTTCGCTATTGTTTGTACGCTACCAATTATCGCGTGTTTTCATAAAATTTGAACCAATAGTCCTGTTTCAAATAAAAGCTGCCTTTGAAAAATCAGATAAGATCTAGTCATCGTGAAATGCTTACAATGCAGGTGAATCGAAGTACATACAACGACAAAAGCTTTAATAGTTAAGAAATAATCTTGAATACAATTATAAGGTACATTTAAGATTATTTATCGGTTTTAAATAAAAATGCAATGTTCTTTAATACAGTAGATTTTTTCTTGCATAATAAAGTCTCAAAATTTAAATTCATTTATTTAAAAATATTAAATATACGCAATAGCGTTGTAATGAAACCCCGACAGAAGAAGAATCCTAGGCAGAATTGTGAAATGATGGTGAGATAAAGGTGAGAATAAATAAAGGTGGCACAGATTCGTGTTTCTTAAATAAGAATAAAGACAACAAGAAGAAAGTAATGATTGTTTGTTATTCATTTAATTTTATTATTAATGCACATTAAGTAATGCTGCTCCGTAACTTCTTTAAAAGCTAACCACAAAAATGTCTAAATGTTGTCTTATACAATGCTTGTTCAACCATAATTAATATTGCACACACTTGTGCACGCTCTGCTAAGCAATAATCTGTTCAAAGTGATTCAGACCAACGAGTTGCACCAGACCTCGCCAGTGTGACATGCCCTTATAAAGTGCAACAGCACTATGAATATATATGTTGCAACATTGTTCCACAGTGGTAATTGCAGTTTTACTCGGTTTAGGATATGCATTCGTGGATCTAGATTCCAGGTTCTAGATCATTGCCTCCACATCCGTTAAATGTAAACACACAAATTGGTTTAGAATTGCATTTAATTATGTTATTAGCTGTAAATAAATAAACTGGTTATTGGTCGAAGGTTAAACATACAGTTTCTAATGAGACAATATGCATAACTTATGTGTACGATTGAAGTAAGCAACGTGTAATAACTTTAAGTTACAGCTATCTTAATTTGGTATATCCAATTAGTACACGCCATATACATGGCATAATCAGGGTTCTTTGGCACATGAAGTTCACAATTAAATTTAAAAAAATGGCAAAAGAAAAATTATTTTTATAGAAATGTTACTCACTATCTTTTTTTAAGATTCATTAGCATCAAATTTATTTGACGATGAAGCAAAACATTAATAAATAATTTATGATAGAGTTAGTTTTATCGTCTTGTAAATCATCTATTCAGTTTAATTGAGTTCCTACAAATGAAATTTTAAAGCTTTTTTTTAAATAAACTTTTTTTTAAGAGAATAAAATATCTGATGAGCATTGAAGGAAAAAAAATATTTGCAAAATTTTTTGGAGACGAAAAGTTTACTTTTGGCTTACTTATTTCTCAAACTTTCAATGCGGCCCGCCATAAAAAAATATCCACGCTTGCTTGAATACGTTGCTCCCGTGGATTTGACCATATCGATAACACGAATATTAATGATCACAATAAATTTATATGACACGTTTTAAAAATTCATAGTCAAAATACGAAATACACCTATTTAATACATAAAATATCAAATTTTTCGAATGATATTGACTACAAAGTTGTTTAAATGAACTTCAAAGATTCTCTCAAATCAGGCAGGGACAATTTGTTGAAAGCAAAAGATTTACACACAGGTAAGGAAACAAATAAAAACGTCAACCAATAAAATTTAAAAGACCACTCGCTTGTCAGTATCTAACTAATTAAGTGTAGTTTTTCATTAATGTCTGATTGGTGATAACGATCCGCGATGACCAAGTAGATTATTATCCTACAGCGATTATCGAAAGTCGCTCCGCGCAGAAAGTAAAGAGCGAGAAACCGAGTGAAAAGCAGAAAACAAGAGTTGTAAATGTTCTCCACTCGACCAATCTGATCCGCATCATTGGCGAAAGCACGCAACACTGCAGTGCGGCACTGCAGACTTACGACAAATAACACTATCTTGTTGATATCATTGTGATGAAGTCAAACCAACAATGTACAACGTGTGAGCATGAAATACTCACCAATTCAAACACATACTCGTACAAGTATAAAGCAAAAACCACATTAAATGTCATTTCTCTCATCATTTATCAAAGGATAAATGGTTGACGTGAGGATTCAACTCCAAACAGTATATTATACATTTCTAGTTCATTGGACAACGCGCTGATCTTTGCGCCATTTTCTCCACTTCGTAGAGTCGAGAAATTAGCACATACTCGTATTATACGCGTATCATGTGTAGAACTTGTTATGTTTATTTGCATGGTTTTAGCATTTTTATTTATTCACTAATGCTTTATATTATCCACCATTTGCTTCGAATAGAGAGCGGAATGAAGATATGATTCAGTTCAAACTACTCTCTAATTAAAACATTTGGTCATCACTTATTTTATTGTAAAATCATGGAGCAAAAAGAATATTGTTAAGTCTTGCAAAATACCTGAGTTTCAATTAATAAATATAATATGGTGTTCAAATTGAAATCAAATATGTTCAAAAAAGATTAAGAACCATTAAGTCTATGAATAATATAGCATATAATTTATTAAGACTTTTATAAAAAATAATAATTGTTTGTAGGTGTTAAAAAACAAACAACTTTCTTTCACTATCTTACTGAATGCATTTTAGTATTGACTTTTAATATATTTTGCCGTCTACTTTATTCCAACGTAGTTACCACGACTTTAATGTTTCACTGTTGTCGTTCGACTTTAAAGGCTATTTTAAAACACTTTGTTAATGCTATTCGGTGCCCAAAGCGATAAAATCCAGTTGGTTTTTTAAGTGTCCCGTAAATCAACCAATATATATTGATGGAATCAAAACACGAGAAAGTGAGGAAATTATTTGATATTAATAAACCTCTTCTAAAGTGTTAGATAACATTATGTTATTAGCGATAAAACAATGTCGTACTGTAGCTAGTGGACGTCAACTTTAAACTTTAAAAGATCATTTTAAATAAAAATTCAAGTGTGTACAATATTTAATCTGTGCCCAAGTTTTGAGACTCGCAGCTGTTACTGGATCAAAATTAAGTGTTAATTTATTTAATTAAATAACAGTCGCTGTTTAAGGGTGAATTTATTAACTTCCTTTGAGTCACTGTATTCTGAATATTGTAGGCTCACATTTAAATATTTAATTAATACTAAATATATCACAACAGACGATTCTTATTTATAATAAGATTTTAATTTTGTTCATACCTTTAATGAAAACTAAATTTTATTTCGTCGGTTATATCAGAAATGAAAAAAAATATCCACAATATTTAAATATGACAATGATTGACAAAGATGTCAAAAAACCAAAAGTATCATATATTTTTGAAGTTAACACCGCAACTGATTATTTTTGTGCTCGATTTATTCGTGGACGGCGTCCATTCAAAAGTATTTATATGCAAATTTTCCCCTTTTATACCACGAAATATGCAATAAAAACTAATACGCAGCATCTTCAAAGACCATGCGATTATTGTTTTGTTCAAAGCCTTCAAATGCGGGAAGAAATAATCAAGAAAATATAGTATTATCACTTAATATTTAACGAAATTAATTATATTTCCTAGATTCAGGGCTTTTATAAAAGTTAAATTACTTAAATTTACTAAAATTAGATACTTATTTGGATAAAATATGTGAAACATTACAAATTATAGTAAATATCAATTATTTAGGTAAATACGCAGGGATCATATTATATCTTATTGAGTATAATTCTAATAGGTACAAAGAAGGGTCTGTGGCCAGGAACAAAGCCTTTATCCGTGGATAAAAACATTTTTTTTGAAAAACATGGATTGAGATGCACTGCACTAAGCGATACTAGAAATTGTAATCCGCTAGTTTTATATAAGGTGATGTGCTACAAGTTGATTGTAGGCGCATTACTGATGGGTGCTGGTGCATGTCCGCCTTCACACACTGCACTGAGTGAACACTAATATAATATAATATACATTCATTGTTGCAACGGTTATTAAGTGTCATCTTAAGTACAAACATAATCGCCGATATAACATTAATAAACATCAATGCAGTAAAAGCTAAGAGTTTTCGAGCTTTTTAAATAATTTAAAAACACGCGATATTACAAGAAAGAGTTTTGACATTCCCCTACAACGCACAAGCGAACTGTATTGTCGTTGAAGATGTCAAAGTTAATTTGTTACCGCACATTAAATTTTTCACTGTGTATGACGTCTGTAGCCGTCAAGTTTACACGGATTTTTCGATCCTCATATTACAGCTATATTTTATCGTTTTCACGTTCAAAATAAGCTTATAATATGAGAATCGAATCGGAAACCGTAAGTGACAACTGGCGCATTTGTTTACTTAAAAATATATTCGCAGTCTACAAATAGATTGTTATTTATATGTATGAAATTCTTATCTATCAAAAAAAAATGTTTTATCACTAAAAGGGCTCCTAGTGCAAAAGGTGTTTATGTTTTTATCATAATACAGTTATTAGTTTAAGCATTTACTAATTGTGATATTTTTAATAATAAATATGAACACAACGTTTATTTGGGATAATCAGCTTTTTAATGTACGAGTATATGGAGGTTAGATCAATAAATAATGTCATATTATATTTGCAATGAATTGAAATTTTATAACACTAAAAACTTTGATTTTACATATACTTCTAATTGGCTACCAAAATTGCGTATAAGTAAATATCAAAACTAACCAAGAAAAATAATTTGAGTATTGTAGGCTCAAAAAAATATTAATTATCAATGCGTACTAAATATATTATTTTAATTTTAGTTCATTATAAAAATGGACGTCAATACTGGCTAATTATGTAAATGGAATAATAGATAAAACTGACCGTTCAGATGTTATCGAAAAAAACAATTAAAATGTCATAATTTCCGCATGCGGATGTCTTTAACCTCGTAATTGATTATGAATCGCAAATGAAATAAGTCATCAAAAAAGTCATTATCATTTCAGACGTCATATTGTGGTTAAATAATAAACTTGATTATTCTTTATTGTTAATGTCACAATAGTGTAATGTATTCTCTATTTATATTCGTGAATTGTACTTTGGTAAATATTTTTGTGAAAAAAAAAGTATAATATTAACAAAAGAAAAACTATATTTACCGCATACATTTAACTATTTTAATATAATTTTTATGACAATTTACGATAAACATAATATCTTTATATACGATCACTAAATATACACTTTATTTTTTAACGTTTCAAATATTTTACTAGTCTGACATTTACGAAAAAATTTAAATAAAGACTTGTAAATTCCCACGAATTCGAATTGATTACTTCTATCTCACAATTTCATCGATTAAGGTTTTATTTCATATCATTGTTTGTTATAAACATTTGAACGAATAATAATCGCTTCCATAATATTCGAATACATAGTCTAATTGCTTGTTTCAAATAAATATGATTTTCTTTAAGTACATGAGTAGTTCAATTTTTACAATGACTTTTTTTAGCAAGTCATCTAATTATCATAGGTGTACCGTGTGGCATACAAGTGTCATTATTGTATGTCAGACAATGACAAATACAAGACGTTCTTCATGTTACTATTCTCTCTAAGTCGATTACCAATTACTTGTGTTACTCAAGCTAGTTGGAGCCACCGTAACAATACAACCCGTTTTATCTAACCTATATATAACAGACATAGCGAACCTTTCCAGTTAAGCCTAACAAAAAGATAGCTAATACAATAACCACAGTTTTTTTTTGACTATGCGTGGGAAATAAACAATGCATATATTACAGTTTATCGCATTTAACTGTGCGCGTGATCCCGACTATCTCCTTGTTGTAGTTCTACAGCAAAGAACCGTCAGTAGCAAACAGCAATTCAAAAAGGTCTGTCCATAAAATAAATAATAAACTTTCAGACGACAATACAGAATATTTTTCATATTTTCTTGGCTGATGCACTCCATTGGAGTGTCATCATTCACAACTGGCACCGATGAACTGGAACTAGTATATGTACTAGTCTCATCCATCCTCTTCATTGATGTTTTCATGAAAGTGCATTGTGGTGGGTTTGCATGTTGACTTTTATTTTATCTTGGTCCCAGCAAATCCACAAAATGCATTATTTCTTTAAATATAAATGTACATATTTATTACATTATACTTTTTACCTTGTTTTTATTAAGATCAAGTTGAGCTTAAGTGTTTTAAGAAGCTCTAGAATATAAAAAAATATTGTTTTTTTTTATTTTTGCGATTGCAAAGTAAATTTAACGTTATAGTCGGTCATGCCATGGTACGCAAACGCTAGGTTGACTATCCCCTTATTAGAACAATTGATTACTATGTACATGTTGCACAATTACACGGGCCCATCCTTATTAAAAACTATAGCAGAATTATAATACTCGTACAGTACGCGCCCGTGTACGGTTAGCTGGCGCTTCTTGCATAACGATTGTTACATTGTAAGCAAGTATTTGGTTTTTTTTTAATGTATAATTAATAACCATTACCTTTTTTATAGATGGCAACATAATACGAGGTTACCGTTTTAGTAGTTATATTAAATAAATTTCCAAGTATCATACCTCAACTCATGAACACTTTTTAACTAGAATTTAATTCTTATTTGTTAAATGTATGTTTAACAACCGAATCTTAAAAGTAATTAGAGAAGGAATTTAAAAAAATCTAGGACGAATTTGGAAAAAAATCATCATTAATATAATATATACACTACTAAGGTAATTTAAGGTTGAATAATTGAAATGTATGTTATGTAAATAATATTCAAAAAGCCTATGTTATTAAGTAATCACCATTGCATACTCGCTCCTCTAAATATATAATAATGTAGACACGAGCTTGACAATCCTGAGGTGACCGACCGATCATCCTGTATCACTTTCAGGCAGTATTATCCCATTCTCAAATTGATTTTTATACATACTCCTTTCTAATTACACATCAATATTTCCCTCAACTGACCAATCGAGATGAGCCACCTCTTAGGACCATAGTACTCAAGCTTTTGGAGCATTGGCCTAGTCCCCCGATCTCTTTAAAAATAATTAATTATTATAAAAACAATCACATTATAAAGTAAATAAAATTATTATTATAATACAGGAAGCGAAGCCGTGACAGATTTTTTTACGAAAGGAGGAATGAAACTCATATTAATCGGAGGTATTTTAAAATGCGAACAACTTCTTATTGATACAATAAAAAAAATCTCGCAAGTTACTATTTTGATGTTATCCATTGAGAAAAATACTTTGAAAAAAAAACTAAATTACAATGTTGTAAAGCGTAATGTGCAATTTATGAAACTTAATGTACTGATAATATACCGTTTTATTTATAATACTTCAGTGTGGTTAACTTTTACTCGGAGAGAGACCTTGTTGCTGTTCTCCAAAAAAAGGGAACGTAAATTGCCACCGTACAAAAATATCTATTCAACTTCGTTTTCTTTTACAACGTTAACACTCCAAGAAATCAACAAATTTTGAAAAATTCTTTTATTTATTGATGTTCAAACATATTTTATGGGCGTATCTGTAGCCGCAAAATCTAGTAATATACTCAATGAACTTCGACTAAAAATTTATTTTAATTTGGAAATGGTAAATTTCATCAAAGCCCAGACATAGTGTGGCAATCTAATAATATTGGAAAGTAGAAATAATGTGTCGGGGTGACGATATAAATAATCTACTACAGTGCGGAAACTAACTTGTAGGTAAATCAATAAGTAGACACCTCAAAGAGCATCGTAATTTTATTAAATGTGTTGAATTAAAATTACCTGGTAAAACTTTGGTAATAAAAGGATACATAGGCTAAATGTTAAGTGTGTATACGATACGCAATCGATAACCAAACACTAAGCACAAAATTGTTCTCCGAAAAAATAATTAAAATATACATTTTAATATAATGTTATCTATCATGCTAAATAGTATTTGCAATATCAAACAATGTAATTGAGCTATCAAAACAACAGAAGAATAATCTGTTTTGCATAAAAAACATCAACATTACTATTCGCTTACTACCGTTCTAAAAAATGATCGATTGCAGTCTTTAAGATGTGATCGCAGCCTCTCTGTACGTGCGCCTCATTAAAGTCCCAGACGTGTTCAATTGATTGTTTGCCCAAGATGTACATTATTGTACTTGTGACTGCAGTGTCTTTAACATGATTGATTATACCAGTGATTTTCAATGTAAGCTTATCTTGAAAATAGAGAACCATTGAAGATTGCAGATTGCAGATTTTATTTTTAATTTATTAATATTTTTATTGTTTGTTTTGTTACATATTTTAGTATATACAATAATATATACCAGTCTTCTTCGAAATAATTTAAAATTAGTAAGAATTTTGAATTATAAAAAATATTCAAACTTATAAGACCTTCAATGCCGATTTTTTCTTGACATACAATTTTTAAAACCAATCAGTGCAATATTTTAAATTGGCTCAATAACATTACTATTTTTCTTCTATTTTTTTTATATTTTTTTAAATTATGCAGTTTGTTTTATTTCGTCTATTTTTAAAAAAAATATTGTTATCATTTTGAATCATGTATTTTTTTATGTTTCAACTTAATGTTATTATGTTAATGTTAAACTTTTTCTTCCTAGAAGTATTTCTTGTATCTAAATTAATTAAATCTTTCATTCTTATTTCAAATTGCAATTTTCTTTTTTTTTTAATGTAAATAAACCATTAGTTCTGTAATTAAATATATCTTGTCAACCGTTGATATTTTAAGTTTGGGAACTAGTGCAATATGTGGTGTGCATTGTAAGCATCTGGAGGTCTGCGCTCTCGAATTTCGGTCACTGAGCGTTTTCGTTTTTTTTATTTTTTTTATTTCAATCCAATTTGACCGACGAAAAATTTTACTCACAAAGTTGTATCAAACAAGTCCACGGCTGGACTCACAGAAGGAGAAAGTAGTCCGGACCAGTTTTCGCAGGTCGACCAAGCTAATAAACTGGGAATCATGTAATATTCACATTTTATACACTCCTTTATAGCTTGCGATTTGCAACATTCCTATATCAGCATAAATTTAATTTGTCTTTTTTTAAGATGACATCACTAATAGTGCTATTTGAAAAATTCCGATCTTATCTGCGTCTGTCTACTATGGAACGTGGGTCTCCGAGTGTTATTATTCCTCCCTCTGCGTTTAGCCTTTTATATTCTTCTAATGTTGTCGCTCCATTTTGAAGGAGCCTTCACTACGTTTGACTGTTCTTGAGCACCATTTAAACATTTTCTTCCCCATTGACAGCTCTCTCTTCTACAGATGTCCTGCGGATTGCAACTTAAGTTCATCCCATTATTTTGAATTGATCTCTTCACGGTACATTAGGTGGTCTTTGACTGTTTTTGTTGTTACAAGTCAACTATTTGCATTGAATCTCCTAACGCTTGTTCTGGGTGTGAGGTCATTGACACTAAATGTGTCAATAAATTTAAAGGGCCACACTTTTATGTAAATACTTCAATAATGAATTAAGATGTAAAAATATTTTGTAATATTATTGAAGGAAATAAATAAATGATTGTCTAATTGTCTTTCTTTTATTTGAAAGACATGTTGTTTTATTCCACATATATGCGCCATAAGTTATTACTGTCATCAGTTGAAAAAAAAAATTAAGTGTCATACGAGTAAAACTGTCAATATGTCAAGTTATTCTGAATATCAGCTTGGTCATAGTTATATGATATTCTACTCCATAAGCCTTGAGACATGTCATCAGCTGAGGACTCACAACTGGTACTAAGTAATGTCTGCATGCTTCTTTACACTATTCACATATTGTTGGGCTGTGGACCAAATGCAGTTTCACTGTTAATGACTTGTGATGTTTTTGATTCATCCGGAGCATTTTATTTCATATCCCGTGTCTTCATCGGAAGTAGAAATGTAGAATCCTTTCGCAATCGTCCATAGTACTTAACAAATAATGTTCCAACTAGTACATTATTGTTTTAGCTATAGAAGCATGTAATTGATGATAAGTTACAACCATTATCAAGATTGGTTGTAAGTTATCAATTATCAAGTTTTACTATCGAATTCTAATGAGTAAATAAGAGTTGTAAGCACATCATATATTATTTTAATAAAATGCAAATGGTTTCACTATGCAGTTAAATCAATATGGTTATAGATACGAGTATATTGAATGTATAGGTATTTTATTCGCAACTGTTAAGCATTTCGATCACATGAAATGGCTGCTTCACTTTACACGCACCGGTGCGTGATTTACTTTAACACATTGTGCATCACAATCCATAACATTGCATGGTGTCATTTGATGTTATTATTTGATTAAATTTCAAAAACATAGAAAATAACATAAATGAACAGTTATAAAAGAAGTGTATAGAATATTCTCATTGGTCACATGATAGATACAAAGTTTGGTAAAAAAAAATTTTTTTTTTTTAAATTACATTACAAATTTTACAAATTCAATTCTTTACCGAAGTACAATCAAAATTAATAATTAAATAAAAAAATACAATTTATACAAATATAGGTACTAATTATTAAGTACTTATAACAAAGCAATAAAGACAAGCAACAAAAGTTCCCAATGCTCATCAAACAGACGACGCAAACAAATCATTCCTCCAAAGAAACTCGTGGAGTTCATGCCTGAATTGGGCCTTCCTTACGTGAAATATATCAACATCCGAGGCGATTTGCTTAAACAGTCTGATCCCTCTCACAAGAAACTAATACAATTTATCTAATAAAAAAGTTTAATGAAAATAAAAATTAAGTATAATTAAATTATTTTCAAATGTTTGTATCATTCATTCACTCCCATATTTTTCTCGCATCGCATCGTAAATTGTAATGATATATAATCATAATTTGCATTTAACGGAAATAATTTTACGCATTTAATGACTTTTATCTGCTTCCATTAATAATTGAACATAAAAGAGGATGAAACAATAGAATTTGTAAAACATTAAAACCAATGACATACATTTGAATTATTTTTATCAATTTTATAATATAGAGTATTTGTATGAATTTTAAAATATTTATTAGAATATTATTTTATTATTTCAATATTCTAATCTTCTTTTATAGATCATTGACTATATTACAATATTATAAGTAATTAAGTATACATTTACTATACATAAAATTCTTTGAACGAGTCAATTCATTCAAAAAAAATATCGGCAGGAGCGGGATGCGAACCGCGGACCTTTGGAACCAACCATTTTGCCCAGGTATTTATACCGCTTGGCCACCGTGGCTATTTCTTCCACCTGAGCTGACTCGTCTTGAAGGAAAGTAATAATATTAAGCTTGTGAATAAATGCAGTCTGATTTGAATGATCAAAAATAAAAATATACACACTTTGAACATATATTATAGCGTCATCTATCATACGATGATAACAATGACATATATAGATGTTCCAAGACGAGTCAGCTCAGGCTGAAGAAATGGCCACGGTGGCCCAGCGGTATAAATACCTGGGCAAAATGGTTGGTTCCAAAGGTCCGCGGTTCACATCCCGCTCCTGCCGATATTTTTTCTGAATGAATTGACTCGTTTAAAGAATTTTATGTATAGTATATAAATATTTAATTACATATAGAGTATTTGATTCATTAACATATATATAAGCTAGGACTGTTTATCTATTAAAATAAACGATTTAAAGGACATTTGCTGAGTATGGACTTGGAGTTTCGTCTCACATGTTTTTTAATGAAAAGGGTGAATGTTTTTTTTTAACTTTAAGTTTGAGTTGATTTTTATACATAAATAGTGTCATTTATCGCTATTGTCATGAAATGGCTTGAAAGGAAATAAATTAATAATTTATGAAAGATAATTCTTACAATTATATAATTATGTAAAATAAATAAAACTTTAATAAAACACATTACATTCTTCAATTTACTTTATAATAAAAAAAAAATTAAAAACATCCTAATATAATAACACTGTATATGATTCATGTACGTTACATGAATAACTAAGAAGTAACAAATATATCATTTTTAATTAAAGCATTAGAGAAAATAAGTCGTCACTTAATTCAAAATAATGTTAATTTGTGCTGCCGGAACAATGCATTCAAGTTTCTAAATATATGATGCTGTAATATTATAATTAATACTGAGATGGCTTATTCAGCATTCTTTAGATGTTGTTAAGACCAAAAAAACTTCAGCATTCGAGAGTCACATAAATTTCCTTCTGACGGCTTTTTGTGATGATTCGTGAACGCTGTATTAAAAGGGGGAAAGAGACGTTCTTATTAGAACGTAGAATTGAATGCGCTGTGAAGATTAAAGGTGTGAAATGATTATAAAAAAATGTGGTTTAAAGGGGTAATTGGGTAATCACTTTTTATGAGTGGTTAATATGGAACGCTTACATTGAAGAGAAATGTGGTACGTTTGAGTAACACGATAAAAAAAAACACCTTAGCAAGTGGATAAAAAAGAGAGACGTTAAATTAAATTACGAGTTAAATTTGTTGGCTGAACAAATGAAGGTCCTATGATAAATCGTCATCAAATATAAGCAATGTGATTTAATTTAATTTTTTATTTCTTTTTAAAACTGGAAAAGGATTTTCTTATAAATTAATCTATGTAATATATTATTCTACGTCTTAATACTTTATTACTTATAATACTCGTACCTACTACCACATATTCTGAGCTAAAATTGAATCAAAAATGTCTTGTCATTTCAACATTTCCTGATTTATTATTTGTAACTTTAAAATTATATTATCATTACAGATACCTACTTAACGTATTATTGATCAAATTTATTTTATATCTTATCTAGCTGCAGATACTACTAATCTTATATTAATTTAACAACTGTAAGACAATAAGGCACGGGACATTTACTCTCACCGGAAAACCTTTCGAAATACATTCTGATCTTAGATAATCAATCTAACCTAACATAACAAAAGTATCCTATAATTATTTTTGTGCGATAAACAATATGGAACAGTTGAACAGTCACTTTTTCGCTAAAAGAGCCTTTCATCTTACTTTCGATTTCAGTTCGCGGGTCAACCTTTCAAGTGGTTCAATTATTCGGGCGCTTGCGGCGACGCCCAAGAAATAAAAACGGGAAAGAATGAAAAAAAAAATTTCAACGCGAGAATTATCAGATTTGCCATCTGTCGGCCGGGAAACATAATTAAAAAGCCAAGTAAATACGTTGCGCAGACATTTCAGATTCTCAAAGAGGTCAAATGAATAAAAACATTTGATTAAAATACGTAATTATTATATTTATATGCACTCGTATATTTAAAATATTGACAGATGATTCCCAGAATATGTTTTCTACAGTCCTACCATTTTCTACCAAAAGCCATCCACAAAAACAGTTCATAACATTGAAATCATACCAAACTGGGGCTTGACAAAATGGTGATTTTTTTCCCTTAGAAAACATATAGTCACAACAATCTTAAAATCACAACCATGTCCCCAGTAGAATTGTGTGGAAGAGATTCAATCTGACATATTTTAAGAAGATTTTAACCTGACCCTGTTAGTATTTAGGTCACGTTAACTTTGTAATAAATAATCAGCTAAAAGAAAATGCATTTAAAATCTAAGATTATTCACATGTTATTCCATAATATCTTTCTAATTATTTTTTAATAAACAAGAGAGTTTTCTTTAATAATTTGCATAAATCCATATAATTCAGCAACAAATAATTATAATAGCATTTGGATTAATTAAAGTTATTAATGAAACAATTATTCATACACAATCGTGAGAAATGAAACGTTCAATCGGGGATGATGTATTGCAGTATTTAAAAATGGATTATTAAACTGCATTAGAACATTTATTGTGTTGCAAATCGCTTTCAAAAATAGGAAAGTATCCGGAAGCGCCGCAAGTACAGGTGATGTTAGTTTTTTTAAGCTTTTGCTTACGTAAGTTTAATATTCGTAAACTCCGACGAAGATTTGGGAAAAACTTTTTTCATCTCATCGGTCAAAATAAAAATCACAAAAGGCGCAAAAAAACGAGTACCCACGACGTCAACAGTGTTTCACTTTACATAATTTATTTTTTGTTGCGTTTTTTTATGCAAAAGACTTTAATTTGGTTCTTTTTAAACATTTAAATAACTTTTTAAATAAATCTCGATAAAAAGATTTATCATTCAATGTTGCTTTTTGTCATCAGATTTAAACCAGATCAAACTATAATTTTCTTAATTACTTAAGCATTCTTGTATTTGTTATATTACTTTTAAGTAGAGAGGCGAGCCCGATGGATTGGTCACATCATGCGCCACGATGGTCTCCTTCACGATATTGTGGAGGGGATGGTTGAGGGAAGAAACTGTAGAGGGTGCCCTAGACGGGAATATTTGCAGCAAGTATTCGAGGACATGAATTGTAGCGCTTATGCTGAGCTGAAAAGGGTTGCGGAGGACCGAGAGGAATGGAGATCGAGATGCAAGATTCTGTTGCTGCAAACCAATCCACCGGATTGATACTACGAAGAAGAAGTAGAGCCGTGAGATGAATATTTATTTAACTGTGGAATAATTTTACAATTACGCACGTACCTAGCTGAAAAAACGGAAGAACCATTTCCAAAAAGTGTTTTGTATGCAATATTTTAAGGAGACATAAAAGAAGAAATAAACGTAGAAAATGTGAAATAATAACATGAGAAACTAACAAAGGAATAAAAAAAATAAAATATATATATATACAATCTTAATTCATAAAATAAACCACACAAAATTAATTAGTTTCATATTTTAAAATGCGATAATAATAAAACATTGATAAAATTTATTTTCGTAACCTACATTTGTTAAATCAATTTGATGAAACAGTTTTTGCTTAAAAACCAATTATTGTATTTTTGGCTGATGTTTATTACTTTGATTTAAAACATTACTAGTTAATTATTTATGATACACTTGTCTATGATGCAATCGAGGAATTTCTTTACACATTAAAAATCTCCCAGTCTATATTTTAAAAAAGCACGCTCTTTATATGAATGACTAACATTAAAATTACGTAAAAAATTATTTCTGTATCGATTGCAGGAAATGCTTGCACAATAATTAAGACTTCAAGAGTTATTATTCAAAGAAATCGAAACCAGTTCGAATAACTTTTAGTAACATCTCAAGGCGATTCAGAGAATGTACTGTTTTTTGTTATGTTTAACACAAATAATGAATCATTTTAAGAATTTCAAAATTAAATTCTACCTATGAATTTTGATTACAAATTAATTTCTCATGCATCATTGTAATATGAAGCAATTGAGTTGTACGTCAACTTATTTTTTTTCGGGTGAATCATTTTTAAAACAAAGAGTGTAAAAAAATAATTAAAATAATAAATATGTATATCTATAAAGTGGAAATAAATGGATATGACACAATATACTAGTATAACATTTGTTTTTTTAAATACAAACGACTTAATTTATTTTTATGTTTTTTATAACGTAATAAGTTCTATATTTCTATAAAACACGCCAGAAAATATTCTAGATTATTCAATTATGTAAAAAAATGTATACTTAGAAGTAAATAAAATTTGTAAAAATTAATACACAAAATATGTGTAAAATTATACTCTTTAATAATTTATGAAGAATTTTTAAATAAATCATGCAGAAACACTTATAGGCGATAATAATCAGACGTATTCACTTAATAACACTAATGTAACTGCTTCATAGATTATTGCGCAATATTTAATATTAGTAAAAGTGGTACAGACAGATCGTGAACTATGTTAGATAAGAGGGAAGTTGCTATAATGTTACTCATACATATAATTATTTATAGCAAATAGCTTCTTCATTACTCAGAGTGATAAATTGTATTAACGACTCATGTTAACGAGTTACGTTTAAAGTAAAGTAATAAAAAATATATCGTCTTTTTAATTATGTGAATTAGATGAAAAATAAAACGTTTGAGAATTCACCACTGCACCCTTCTACACAATCATCGAGATTCTCAAGATCTGTATTGTGGAGACCATATGCTCTAACTTTAGAGCGGCTACTGCAAGAGAACAAAAACTAATGCTGCCTTTTTGTAAGGTTCTCTCGTCATTCTAGAATCGAAAAGAACCTTGACTGCACAATGTATTAGGTGGAACTTTAGTATACGGAGAGATGACTTATGAGTGGTTTTGATTTAATTTAAATCAGCAAAAAATATACATGAAAATAAAATGAGGTACACTCAAATAAACATCTTGATTTATCTGTTTATTTTTCATTTTATTTTGTAATAATTCCTTATAAGTATTGTTTATATTTAGTGTATCAATGCAAAAATCTCATGTCAATATCTAAGGAATTTATAATAAGATGTATTAGGCAAAAATCAATTATGCAATCAAGAGTTAAGAGCGCTGATCATTGAGAGCACTATCCAGGTAATCTCTCACCTTGGAGTGACCCAGAACCATCAGATAGACGTATAATACCTCACATATCCATAACAACCGTAACAACTTTCGCTTTACCTGAGCACTTGAGCCGATACTCGGTGCTTAGTGGTTTTCTGCAAGTGATGGCGAAGTACTCGATGTTATATCTTTAGAATGTGGTTAACGCAGCAAATGCTCTGTTGCAAAAATATTTTTCATAATTAATTCCATATTTTCTATAAATACTTAAGGAATACATATTGACAAAAATAAGCGGAAGAAAATTGTTGAAGTGGTATCTAAGAAATGACAAACGGAGCGTTGAGCGATCCCCCTGTAAGGTAGACTGACGACATCGAAAGAATAGCGGGAGTAGCCTAGATGCGGAGGGCGGAGGATCGAGTAGGATGGAAACTCAAGCGGGAAGCTTACGTTCAACAGTGAATAGACACATGCATGCTGTGTCCATCCATTGTTGTTTCAACAGTGAATAAACCAAATAATAAAAATCATTGGAGGTTTTCCTTTTGCTAAAAACTTGATATATGCTACCTTCAACGTTTTCTAAAGCGATATTTTTATCGATTAGCGTTGTCATAATCATTGCTTAACCCTCGCTTTACTATGTTAAAAACTTCCGCACGTTCCGATGGTGTCAACTCGTTACACATTCTGATTTAAAGTGAATAAAATGAGTAGAAATTCGAAAAAATTAAAATATTCAAAGATATCGCTTAATTTTACAATAGTTGATGTCAATAAGCAGTAATAATTGACATTTAATAGCTAAAAACATGAAAAACATCAGACGAAGACCTCAAACGGCCAGAAACACCTTGTCGCGTAACATCCGAGAGCTACTAACATTACTTGGCCTGTCGACATATGGATGAGCCGATATCTTTTCGAACTAGGCGACCAACTGAGGTTTCCCGTCTCCCTCACTCATATTAGTACGTCAGCGAGAGTGGGGAGTATAGATGCCGCCGCATCTGTGTATTTTTTAATTTTATTTTCGCACACGCTTCCGACAGGTCGAATGATTCATGACAGTTGACGCGTCTTGATTGTAGTGGTGAATTTATTCCGGATTTTAGAAAAATATTTCCTGCTCCCGATGAGTGCCTATTATTATATTTATTTATTTTTTCAATACGTAAATGTATTAAGGAGGAATACCTTAAATCTGAACCCTGTGTGTATTATATTTACAGAGATATTTAAGTTATTACAAGCAATGTGTAGTCGATAGACATCACCGGGAGGAGAGGTTAAAGCGTGTGAAGGATGATCTCGCTTAAGAAAAAAATACTGATGTCATAAATTAGTTGAAGAAGCTTTATTTTAAATTAATATCCTCATCACATTTCCGTAACTGTTCAAAGAACTCCAATAAAAGGTTTTTATTTCTTATCGGATTAAATTTTTCTCAAATATTTTTTGATGGATCGTCATTTTGTTGTTCATCTTAAAACCAAACTAACACACACCAAAAACATGTGTATTTAATTGATTTTTTGGATTATTTTTTATCAAAAGATTATTTAAAAAAAACGCTAAGATAATCAATGAATCTATCAAATGCTCTGTCCAATATTAATAAATAAAAATTGGACATTGATCTATATTAAGTCGCCATTAAAACAAGTCATCCGATTAATGCACAATATAAATTTGAATAACCAGTATTCTATTTCATGTCAAAAAAAACCCAATAAACATTCTACAATATACATCGACCGTGCAAAAAGTTATATACAAACAGGGTTCAAACTCACGGCCTTGGATTCTCAACTAAATATCTATAAAGCTACGTTAACCAACTCGAAGTACATATTTATAGAATCACTACCGGATTTGATCCATTTTAATCGAAATGACTATCTAGATATTGTTTGACATTTTTATTTTGTCTGCTGGGTAGGCATGCGAAATGAAGGTGTGATTTATCGGTATTTGAAAAATATTTATGTCTCTTGTTGTAATATAGCAGCTTAACAATAGCATTTTAGTGTCATTGGTTTTGATTTTTTTCGTGATTAATGTTTTTTATATCCTGATTTCTTTAAGCATTTTTTTATTTTCAATTATCGTTATAAAACGCAGCAACATATTATGTAATAAATTTTAAATTTGAGTGCGGTCTAAAATTATATTTTAAGATACCAAATGCTATTGTTCTCTATGTGGGGATAGAGAACATAGTTTTAAGTGTATTATTTTGGTACAAAAGTTATGTATTTTGGATTGAACTTGCCGGTATGACCAATTTGAATTGTTTAGATTTTTCAACATTTTCATATTCCTTGTATTACAGTACAAGCAGGGATTTTGAACAATCAATAGACCTAATGGCGTTCAGGTGAGTTGGTTTAACGTTGTTTATTGGGTTTGTGGGAAATATATGATTATTAATCTTCTTCTTAAACAGTAAGATTGTATTAGCGAGTAATCAGTCACTAAGAACACATTCCATATATTACATATAATGAACTAAATTTATAAAAGCATTCATTATAAACACGCGAGTAAAATAAAATATGATGTTTTTTACTATGTTTTTTTTTTTATGTTTTTATATTTGTCTGTAGGAACAATACTATATATTTTCATTATATCTACGTATAAGTATTGCAATAAAATGTAAATATGTATAACTAGGCATGGTACGAAATATTATTTAACTACATATTGTTATTACGATTACGTGTCAATGAGATATTTCAATTATTTATGTTAGCAGGCCAACGAAAAATTTAAATTAACATGTCAATACAAGATAGATAAATTCATACAAACTGATTCAATTCTTGTGTAGATAGTTCGATAATATAAGTCAATTAATCAACAAGTAAAAACATTGTATGCAACGAACAGCGCTGGGCTTTAATTGCGAGGAAACTAAAACCTCAGTCATATAAATTGTTAACTTTTATTCTCACCATTTACTCATTAACATGTCCTGGAGGTTAGCATTCGCTCTCATAGCTCGTCATTCTTCACAAAATAAAATCATTTACACACCATAAAAATTAAACATTAATTACAATAAAAATTACCCAAAAAAAATGTGTAGAAGATTCTACTCGTTGATATTTTTATATAAGTTTAAATATCATCAACACAATTAAAGCAAATATAAATAAGTGTTTCATATGGATTTAGACCAGCGAGAAATCACGTAACGTACAAATGCCATTATCTTCGATACATTAGGATTCAAAGTTAGTCAAGAGACTTCAACGAGCGGTCATTATTTTGTTATTCTTCATTTTTCACGCAGTCTTTTATTTTTACATAATACATTATTTATTTATAAAAACCGCACACACAAAACGCGAAATGGAAATCTCACCGAACTATTCATAGAAGAGTTTTCTTAGTGAATTTGCATAATGGTCTTATATAATATTATAATAAAGTGAAATGATGCCATTGACATTGAGAAAAACTGTCGATTTCTTTTTACGTTTAAATTTGATGTCAATGGGATCCTTTTATAGTGAGACAAGTATAATCATTTTTTTTTAGTGACATTTCAATAATATTCAAAAAGTTTGACTATGTTTTCAATTACGTATATGGAGCTGCGACTCTGATGTTGCTCACATCTAATTTTACAAGAAAAATAAAATTGTTGGAAATATTAAAACAAGATTTTTAACATACACGCTTGAATAATTAACACTTAAATATGTATTACAAGACATTTATTTTATCTGGCTTATCACACTTAGTCTTGAGCTAAGCATAACTAGGGACTTGAAAAGAGGGGTGCTACATCACACCCTGATGACAAATACTACTTTTATGGTCTAAATTTTCTCTAAATATTTTGAAAACAATTCGCCATTCTCGGTTCTATCCAGAAGCAACGAATTATATTTGAATTATTATCGAAAAGTGATAAATATAATTACTCAATTTTACGATATTATTTATTTATTGAGGAAAAGCATGTTTATATTGCAGTGAATAATGAAAAAATATTTACACCTTGAGATTTTTGTCATGCTAGTGTTAAAAAAGAAGGAAGCTTTATTGAGTAAACAATGATTCATTGTTTAAAGGAATATTAAGCGCACGTACTCGTACTTTAAGAGATACGTGATCTAGTTATTCTATAATACTTGGTTACGAATTAATACAATTTAATTTTGTTTTTTTTTTTCAAAACAAAAGGAGTAATTTAATCAATTTTGAAAAACAGTATTTATTAATCCTCGTTTATTTATTTTTAATGTTGTAAACAAAGTGTCTTCATGTTAACAATATTTTAATTTGAAGCATCGGGTTATTTAGTTTCTGACAAGTGATTTTCTTTATGTGCCAATAAAGAGCAGTTCTCAACAGAGTTACTCGTGAGCTACTACTTCAATAGTGATAATATTGTCCGAAGATAGTCGAGGGCAAAAGTGTAGAACTTCACTAAACGATAATTTGACGAACAGCATACCCATTTCAGTTAACTTACTGGAAAATAGCTAAGTACTAAAAAGCTAGTTTAAAGATATTCCATCAAATTTGCTTGAAAACAAAATTCGTATTATAACTTTGTTTTACAAAAAGTCGCTGAAAATATTATAACAAATTCACGCAAAATGCTATTGTTTTGACGATTCAAATACATATAACAAGGCCGTTTACACTAAATGAGTATTATTTGGTTGTGATCTAGTTCTATGTTCGTTTAGTGTAAATGCATCCTAACTGCACCGTTTCTTCCCGATAACTCATGCTTGAAGACCATGGACAGTATAAATTGAATGGAACTTGATGGAAATTTTAAATACAGAGCTGTCTTGTGACGAGTCAATAGAATCGTTAATTAACCATGGTTTCTGGTAATCACCAGGTCAGTTGGCAGCAATTTGTGGTTGCTAAATGATTGATATTAAAAGATGATTGGTACTAGGAGGAATATATATTTATGTTTCTAAAGCAATTTATATCCCTTTGTAAAATAGTATTTTTCAGCGATTAAATGATTTTAATAGAAGCATTCGCTATGGTACCTATTTAACCAGTAAATACTTTTTATCGTATTTTAAATATTACATTCCAAATCACGAGTAATATACTTAATAACGATTAAAATTGATATTATTAAGGAAGTATTTTTTCTAGAGAGTAATTACTATCTGTAATCATTTAGTACAAAAACAATTATTATGTATGCTGACTTATAATGTTATCTGCTTTACATTTACGATCAAGTCAGTGAAGGGAGGTCGAAATCCTTGGAAAACTTATGAGAATATTGTAAAATGAACGACATAATCCTACCAATTACTGATCCGTCAGAAACACAATTTCATTTTTTAAATGAAAATTGTCATGAAAAACAAATTACTTATTTTATTGCTAATTACAAACAGTTATTTTATTCCTTGACACCTTCAATAGTCATAGCTTAGCGGTATCCTGGTCGTGATTTACGTAAAATAAATTCAATAACCTATAACTAACATCTCATTATTAATAATGTTATCAAATTACATTAAAAATAAATAAAATCATGTTTTCCACACAACTGTATGCTCGTGTTTACACTAAGCGTTCCAATATTAAATATATACATTGTTCAGTAAATGCAATTATTTGTATCTAACAAAAATAAAGCTTTTTTATCTTTCACATTACACATTATTATAATCTTGTTTTGAAAAAAAAAACAATTTATTCAATTACAATAAAGCAGTTTTTTGAGAATATAGCAAAAAAAAAATTAAATGTAATTTTTACATACTCGTATTATTTCATCCGTTTTACATTGACTGAACAATTAATTTTAGCTAGTGGAAAAATATAATTTCTTAAAAAAAAAACGACTTAACTAAAATTCTGTAATCTTATTTAGAGATACAAACTATTAATAAACATTATATTAAGCCTAGTAGTTTCTCTCATGGCATCCAAACGGCCTTGTCACAATTATAATTACTATCCGTATTTAAATGTTTGACAGTACAAGTCTTTTTTGACATAATTTAAAGGTAACTACTGCATATATTCGGATATTGCAAAACTATTTACATTAATGATCCAATTAATTTCCTTGACTCGATTGACCTACCTTTTTAGATTTGAGTTTACAGTGGGAAAAAAATAATGCGTGTGTATTTAAAACTTAAAAGTAGGATACAAATAATGTAAAATAAAAATAATAAAACAATTAAAACTTTTTATGAAACCACTGAGCTTACGAGTATGTAATAAATAATACATTAGATCGGACAAAATATAAGGATAAAGCTTACAATGATATTTGTTATTAATAATATATATTTTTCAAAAACAAGTTATTTAAATATTATAAAGTATCAGCATACATCCATTTTTGAAAATACGAGTAGTATAAGTGGAAAAAATAAATAAAAGTTGTTTAATTTTAAGGCTCAGCACTAACAACTACGTTGTCAGCTAAGCATATTATAATGATTGATAATTCATACCTACTATTAACGCATAGTCTTTAAACAGCCAATTCAAGCACGATTGTAAGGTCATCATCAAATTTAAGTGATATAATCATTAATGTGCCATTAATGAATATTATGCACTCATTAAATAACTTGAACGTTTGATTTAATTGTATTATTTCTGAATGGAATGTTACCAATAAAGATGGCTGACATTCCACTTGGCTGTGAAATTATTAAACCAGCATGAAAATTATACGTCGTAAAAAGTGTTCACACTATGAGAATATCATGAACTTGGAGTAAACAAGCATCAACAAAGGAAGGTCGTGTTGCACTTGTATGTCAATGCTTTCTCATGACATTATGACAACCTCTTGATAGAAATATCATATATATCATGTTACACCAGAATAATTAATTTACTGGCAATGATTTTGACGAAAAACTCTAATTTTTTCAGAAATACTCGATAACGCATTGTTGGTTGATCGAAGTTTCTGACCAAGAGCTCGTACTACAAGAATACAAAAAATAATCCTATGAAGAGTTCTGAATAAAATAATAATCAAAAAAACAAGATGTAATTATGTTTTACATATGTTAAGTTTATTTATCGGATAGTGAAATGTTTTTCTTTCTACAATTAAATACTTTAAATTGATAAGGTCGGATACTTTCGAATAGCCCTTGATTGTTGTATTAAGGTGGTGTATCATATAGTATCCAAATAATATATTAAATAAAGCCAATAAATGCCTTCAGGGGATCACGACAATGACTGGCACAATGCAGTTGGTGGGTTAAACATGGGTCGCTAAGGACAAATGAGAGAGGTGGTAATAAACTTAAATTTTATTATTTTAAAAAGTGTGTCTCTTATTAATATACTTTCAGTATAACACCTTGAACCTGCGCTCAAATAAAGCCGTTGTTTTCTATATATTTACTAGCTATTAGTAATATTATTTATTTTCTATTAAATTTATTTCATACAACACTTACTTTAGACTGAAGGTATATAATCCCATTCTTAGAATAAGCTAAGATTACGACAAATTTGCCAGAGCTAATTAAAAAAAAATAGACAACTCTTGGTAGATGTTGAAGTGTAAATAGTTAAAATCGTTAGTTATAATATTTACAAGATAAGGTGAAAATTAAAATTAATAAATATTATTATAATACTACGTTTATGTTGCATAATTTATTTAGTACGTTATCAATTTTAAATGATTTTAGAATTCGTACATTACTCTTTTTTATTGAGTTTTAGTTACCATTACTTGCTTTGGTAAAAAAACTGATAAAACAAATTTGTATTTGTTTATCTTGAAGATTGTTTAGTGGCGAAAGGACGAAACCACTAGTTATTCAATAATAAATTATAGATATTCGTATATACTCCCTTTTTTTTTCAATCTACTTAAATTACTATGACTTGAAAAATACACAAGTAAAGTAATGCAGGACTTTCTAATAATATGCCTTTCGATATATCTACACACTCAACGCTTTATATTTTCTATTAAGGAGAAAATGGGAGTCAAAAAATGATTCCTTAATTTTTATTTGGAATTGTTTAACAGTATGTCATTACTTACTTTATCATAATATCGAGGTTTTAATTACTCGAAGCATGACTATTACAGTTTGCTAATACTGGACTAATACCCAGTTGACCTTGTTTGGTGCAAACTTTCAATTGTGTAGTTAGCCTTTGTTGCAGTGAAACATTGACAAAATCGTTATTAAACGCACTATAACCCATTAGTTTACAATACCAAATAATCTAAATGTAACAATACATAATCGTGACAAATAGGTCAAAAGTTATTAAAACACTGCGCGATATTTTATTATTAAGTATGGCCTTATTCTTTATTTGATACCGACGCCTAATATTGGCATTCAATATGCATAAAGAACAACATTTCCATAAATATTTTAATAAAAGTAAAATATTCAATATTACAAATAATAAATTAATTTACATAAAAAAATTTTTACATAATTATTCATTTCTTAGTTCTGATTGTGCAAATATATTTTATATCGGCTTTCTACTTGAAGTATGTATGTATCTTTCTTCAATATTCAATCCAATCGGAACTCCCCACAAATTGCAGCCACTCAGTTCTGTCAATTGCCATTTTTCCACGAGGGAATATATATATTTCCCGACGACCTCCAGGAGCCCGGAGAAGAAACGGCAACTGTAGTATCCTAGGCATATTTTGAGTGATTTATTAACGAGAATATTTTTAAAAGTTAGAATGAATACTTAACGCACCTGATGCGTAAACCATTTAGTCCTAAAGGGCGGCTTAAACCAAGCCTAAAGCCCCCATTTAACGTTTAATCTTCAAGTTAGTAATATAGTATTTGTTTTCTTAAGCAACTTAATTCTATAAAATAAAGTTTTTCGTATCATTAATATTAAATGAGAAAATTGTGCAATAAATATGAAACAAAGAAAATAATAATAAATTTAATCCAAGAAATCAATCATAATTTTTTCCGGTATTAATTGTATGAATTAATTGGAGGAGGAAGCATTCAAATTACAGAAGCAATCTTTGATGTAATTTATTTTCCGTTTCAATCAATATTTACTATAATGTTTTAAGCCAACATGAAATAGAAATCAGAATGATTGATTTGTTAACTTTATTTTTATTCGATTTCTTTATACACACGTTTACCATCAAATAATCGTAATTAATGTTATTTTGATGTGAGTGATCGACTTTGTTCGTGATGTATAAAAGTAATAACCTTATTATACCTATTTTAAATATCAAACTTTGCTAGGATATCCTTTTATAATTATCTGGGTCATAAATATAATTAATAATTACCCAAACAATTAAGTGTATAACTCACGTTCGTGTACATTAATTAATTAAATATATATGTATCTGCGAATAAAGTGATAACGAATCCTGTCTACACATGATTGCAAGAATATCAGCTTATAATACTTAATAACAAAAGCCGGCTTTAAAATTATCAAAGTTACTCTTCAAATGTTTGATTTCATTCAAATACAGTAGAAACCCACACCATAAGCATAATGCATGCAATAATAGTTCATAGCACGAATTCGTTGTAAGTCATATATTTTTATAAATATTACTTAATTGCATGGCTGGCTAAAAGCTTCTTTAGTAGTCGTATCTAATTGGGATCATCTGGTTTTGCCCTATATAAATAATAATCAATTATGGGGTTAGTAGATTATTTGAGTCTATCTAGATTCTAGAGTATGATAGAGTCAAATAAATTATGAATCGTGCTTTGTTTTTAAATGAAATAATGACACCCCTTAAATATTAAAAGCTTAGTTAGACTCGTAACATGCGCCAGAATATTAAAGTAATACAATACTATTAAATAAAATAACCAAAAAAATGTACATTTTTATAAGATCTTTATTTTTCTTGGTAAACGTATCGAAAGTTGTTTTTGCACAAATTAGACTAATCAAAGAGGTGTTAAAGTAAAATTCAAAAACTGCTTTACTGAATTCTCACCATTTCTCTAATAAAACTTTTAATTTATCCAACACAGAAAAGTAAGTTATCTAATTTAAATTTTTAATGGACCGTTAAATTTAATCCAAAAGATTTTCGTTACATCGCGAATATAATTTCTTGCCGAAGTAACTCGGAATCAGAGCAATCGGTCTGCCAAACCGCACACTCTTGAGTTTTTCAAGCGTCGGTTTCACCTGGGGAATTCGCCCACAATATTAATAATAATTATCTTGAATATTCTAGAAGCAAACAGGTAAATAGTTGCCTGCCGCTCGGTATCGAAAGCGATTGATGCATTTAGCCACTGACGTCACTCGCGGACCGTACAGTGCTTTAACAAATTATAGAGTTAAGGAAAAAAATATTCAATTCGATTTTGCAGAGTTGTTACATTATATCGTCCAGTGTCTCACTTTTATCATTTTGACTTTGAAGAGCGTCGTCTTTGTCGACGAATCGTTCCACATAATCAAAGTTATGGGTAGATATAATATTAAGTTTGTAAAGATTGTGAGGCATCTCATAAAAATCTAATGAGCTGTGTAATAAGATTAAAAAACAGTGGCTGCATAGAATCAGTAACGGTTTTAGACTTAGATTTTTTTCTGGTGCTCCGTATTGCTTATATTTAAAAAAAAACCTAATTGAGTTTGGTTGCTTTCGACGCCCTTAGCTTATACGACGCCCTTGGGTCACCGACCCACTTCACCGTCCCCTAAAACCGGCACTGCATAGAATACTGGCGGTGCGATGGTAATACTTTGTAAAGAATGAGGAAGTAATGGAGCGGACTCGGCAGCATTCCTCAAGCCACGAAACGAAATTGGACCTGACTGACAAATTCTTCCTGGAAGGCCGTCGCAAACTTAATATATTATTTACTCTGGGACATGGGATGAAGTGAAGGCAATGGCGGGTGATAGAACTTAATGGCGGCAATTCGTAACGACTATATGTTTCAACTGAATAGCGTATATAGTTTGATGATAATTATGAGAGGTTGATGGCACAGCATGCTCATTAAAAAGGTGCTTAAAGGATTAAAAAATATTTAATCGGAGACAATAAATACATTGCTCACGCCATTTTCAATCAAATAAATATCTCTCATATTATATTACGTAATTTCAATTTGCTGTTGTGGAGAAGATGAAATTTTTTTTTTTTATTTCAATAGGTATGTCTAAATTTTATTTATATGCTAAAATCCTATACTATCCATCACATTTAATACGTATTCTACCACTATACTAATACATATATCTTATATGAAATGTCAAGGAGCATCTAAATGTGGTAATTAATCATATATTTCCAATATCACACTATTTAATTGCACTGGATCGTCGAAAAATTATAAATACTATTTAACGCAATAAAAAACAAGGTCATGTTAAATAATGCATTCATAGAGATGCATTTTTTGAAGGTTTTTTTATAATATTTTAAGTTATATGCAATAAATATTACACAAATGCCTGCAATAAAATGGAAAATATTTCATAAGCATAGATATTGTTTACTGATTAATATATAATAATGTACTTTGTACGTAATAACTGAGTTGACCTGGCTTCAGGATCGTCGAGCTAATCGTCCAATAATCTTTTAAAAAATCGGCTTAACTAATCCATACACAATATAAGAAATATGCCTCGGCTGGTGTCTATTCCTAAGTCGCTGGGCTCCTGTCCTGGATATCGTTGGTAATTACATGAATGTTCACAGGTGGACCTTCAGATGCGTAGATATCTTGGGACAAGGCATCGACAGTGGAAACTAAAATAAATAAGTGGCGGCAATTTACTCCAGATATGGAATATGGGAAGTAAAAAAGAGAACCACTTTGGGAATGACTGGTATATAGTAGAGTATTAAAACCTGACCAAGCATAATACATCAAAAACGTTTACAGGTAATGTATAGCTCTCATAAAAAACTAAATTGGTAATGTAGGTGTAAAAAATATACATCACTTAACGATAATCGTCGAATAGTCGCATATAAAATGTATATCCTTAGCAAGGACAACGTCTTTGATCAAGGTCCACCATCTTAGAAGATATGTGGGAATGAAAATAATGTTGTTAAAAAGCTGTTAACATTTCCAAAATGACCAAACTGATTAACGGCTCTCGGCGAGTTGTGCTCCCATTGCGAAAATGTCAAATACCAAACCAGTCTTAATCGCATTATAAAAATCTATATTTCTCTTTCGACAAACAAACAAATAGTTATCTTTATTGACGCCTTTTCCGGCCTCAGTTTTTTTAAATGTTATAATCGAATATACCACTATATTGAATGAAATAAATTAATAAATTAAAGTGAATATCGAAATAATGCAATGCGTTTTGATCGGTTTAACTGATTAAGATTATTTGATCTCTGAAATTAGCTTTCATTTCCGAATGGAATTACCATTAGATCACAGTGGAATTACCAGTAGAACATGTGGAGAAGCGCAACTGAGGGGAATACTTGGATTGCCCCGAAAGAGGACCTAGCCCCTGGACATGACCAAGGGTGGAATATATGGAGGTCCCTTAACAGACTTCGGACCGGAGTATGCAAGACGAGGACACAAATGAGGGCCTGGCAGTTTTACAGTGGACCGACTGAATGTGACTGCGGCGTGGAGCAGACCCTGTCACACCTTCTGGAGTGTGCGCTGTGCCCGAGTGGCTGCACCCAGGAAGACCTGATGATGGCCAGAAGTAACGCCATCGACGTCGCCCACTTCTGGGCAGACAGGATCTGACCCTGTTGTTTCCGACACGATTATGTATTAGATCACAACTATTATAGATCTTATCGTAGATATAATTGGTTCATTTATAAGAGAACTACATTTTTACGGCTACATTAAGAACATATTAAAATGAGAAGCAGAAAAAGATTAATCCGATAAATAGATTTATTCATCTAACATAGACCATCACTTTATGTACCCAGTCTTCTTAAATAAAATGAATTATACTCCCATCATATCAGTATTGGACTCCACTATCCGATCTTATATATGTTCTTCGGAGAATTTACGCTCCTGATTTCTCGTCACTATTAAATACCATCGATTAATTAATATTATATTTGCAGAAACTTTGACAAACAGCGCTTTTGTTGAAGAAAGCAAATAAGCTAGCTAAGGTATTCTTCCACGATAGTTTATGATTCACATATACTCTAAATCGGGTATGGAGAATATATGATAACAACGAAATCAGGTATTAGTTAACTCAACTTCATTTTCTTACGACTCAATAAACTATGTACTTTTGTAGGCACTGAATTCATAATTTTACCAATAAAATAACTAGTAATGTGCTTAGAGTTGTCTTAATAATGTTTATCTTATTTTTTTGTTTAATATACGCAGTACAAATAAGCGGATAAAGGTCATTAAAAAGAGAAATTGTTACCAATTCAGAAGTATTTAAAGTATCGTGAGTTAATATTTTGGTTATTTCACCGGTCGATTTATCATAATCCAATTTCGTTACTCCACCAACTGCATCTACAGTTTAATTTTAATGCAAAATATTACGGTAACTTTCACTTTTTACTTTAATTTTTACTTTAAACATAATCACTGCGTTCCCGCCATGCGTCGAATGCAGGAATTAAATTACCATTTCCTACCACCTGCTCTACTATATTGGAAAAGACAGCGCATAATAGACGGAAATTAAAACTGTAATAATATAATTATTAACAACAAAAAATAATGCGTAGTATTCACATTTGTTTATATAAAATTCTATTTTAAAATCAGCCATTTTAGATTTTTCAATAAAGGTTTGTAATCTAAGTCATCAAGCGACACAGCACATCGTAAGCGAGGTTTTTGTTAGATCATCGAAGCAATATCGGGCGCGAACCAAAACTTGGATGGGTAGTGTGGGATACCAGGTATCACTGGTAGGATTGAGTCATTCTAAGGAACGACTCAACCCTACCAGTTGGGTTGAGTCCATTACTAAGGGATCAAATCGTGCAAGCCTCGGGATCGTCAGAATAATCATCCGATATTTAAAAATCCGATTAACAAGTCATCTAAAAGTATGCCTTGGATACCATAGATACTGTCTCGTCGTCTTTTGAATGTTGTCGGTAACTATATACATTTCCAGGTAGACGTTTTAGTGAAAAGGTGTTTTGTGACGAGAATGGGCAGTGTGTCGATTGTCAGAATTGAGTTCCATAAATGGAATTTATATGGAAAGATTAGAAAACTAAATAACTACTTGTATGTTGGCAACCCTTGACGTTCCAACAAACCTTAATTAGACATGACATCTATCAATAAATTGATATCATATTTATGAGTATTACCATTACTATTATTTACCCGTGCATTTTATGTTTCTGTAAAATAATCGATTCCATCGTTAAAGACAATAAACAATAAACTAATGCACATTAATAATGTGAACATAGATATGTAAGAACGTCAATGAAGTCTTTTCTACACTTTGTTTTATGGCCTCTTGTCTCTCGCCGCTTTCATCGAATAAAGTTATGATTTAAGAAGCACCACAAAAGATGTCGTGCTAAGCTTTCTTGTTCGTATTATTCAAATTATTTAAATGCAGCCATTTGCATTTAAGGTCGATCCTTAACGATCTGCCGTCTGAGCGTCACAATATATGTGGCGGACGTGAGATGAATGTTAAGCGACAGATTGGATTCTTTCATTTTGCGAATCTCTTGTTGTGTGACGGATGTTCGTGCAAATCGAACAATTGCTTAGAATAGCGAAATGCGAGAACGCCAATCTGAGGAGTTGACTCTTTAATATTGACCGAGATTCGCGGAACATTGACTGTGACATAACAACAAGTTGAATAACTTTAAGCGAATTAGTGAAACATTTACATAAATTTTAAAGAGCTTGTCACTTAAAATATGTTTCAATTGTACAGAGAATCGAATACAAACATTAAAAATAATAACGTATCATTGCATAATATTTTTTAAATTTAACTTTATTAAAAATTATGTTTTTTAATATGTGGTCGTTATCAACACTAAAATCCCTTAAAGAATAATTCAATCGTCATTTAAGTATAATATATAAGAAAGATTGAATGAAAAATGAATAATTCAAATGTCAAATTACAAATAAAAAATTCAAAGTAACCTCGTCCCACATTGTCTGATCATCACTAAAATTAATATTCGCATCTTCAAACACATGACTATTATTGGTGATACATATAAGGAAATTCAACTTGTTGCAAATTATACGACTTTATTTAATAACTTTGATATGATTCTCTTACCAAAATAGATCAAACGACAATTTATTATCGGATTGTATGCAAAAATGAATTGTATTCAATACCAATGACATTTAAAAATTATGTGCTTACATTTGTGTACTGTATTTTTATGCCATTAATTACAACCCTCTTATTTATTGTAGCACAGACGTAAGATTGGTTAATCAGTATTTTCTACCGCTATTACTACGGCCGCTGCTTCTCTGAACTTAAATAATTAATTTGTCTTGCACCCACCCACAACCGAAAGACTTGTCTCATATCTACTGAACATTCATACACGATTAATTTATATCGATCAAGAACTGGCAGCTTCTAAAACTCCTTCCTTAATGTCAATGGTAAACTATAAAATACGAGTATCTTCCATTATCGGTGTTTCCTCTCTCATGCAATCTGGATTTCCTCAAGAATCAAATCAATATCCATTTGCGATCTCCCCTACTGGACTATAAGACAACACATATACCTCATGCAGTATCTATCTGTCCTCCCTGAACTTCAAAGATCCCTCTGGTTTTTACCAGTTATGCTTTTCTGCATGCCTTTACATTAAAATATAAATTACGATTGTGATATCATAAGATAATATACACAGTAAGTTAAGTAATAAAATAAGCAATTGGACCGTAAAATAAGTTTTTGGATAAAGTGATAAAACTTGGTAAAACTGCATACTTATAATTTCAAGTTAATTTTAATTAAAATTTAACGAATCATTTATTATTTATATATAAGTAGTTGTACATGTTTTGGACTAAACCCTATTTATCTTAAGTACTGCTAAATATGGGCCGGTAGACCGGGAAAACATTTACAATCACTTGAAAATAATTTTAAAATAAAAGTAAATACTTTTTATTAAAATTAACAAAAAATTAAAGTTAAATGAAAACATTTTTTAAACTTTAATTTCAATGGGTTGAAACCTGTCTACGTACGAGTATGTTTTATACTCAAACTTTACATGTGTACAATATATCATATACTGTTAATTGTACTCGTATATTAAGGCCTTCTCGATGATATATTTTTAAAAAAGCCGAGTATAAATCATATATATTTCGTAAACATAAATAAAAAGTATTATCTTGAAACTTCATATGTAAATAAAAAAATATTTTAAATTGAAAAACAACTCAGAATATTCAAAATCACTTTTACAAACAATAAGATCCAAATAAGCATATTGTACATATGAATTCTTATTTTCTATAACGAGGAATATATAAAAGAATGTGATATATTCAATAAAGTTCATTCATAAGATTATCAATTCAGCATTAATATACCTACATTATGCAGTATCGTCCAAAACGAACTTGAAAGTGAATTCCAAAATCTGAAATAACAACTAAAATAATTCCATGAATAACGTAACAAAAACATTTCCATTGTTGGCTAGATCGTTCTCTTTGAGACTAACGTTTGTACTTTTCATCGGTAAAAGTTCAATTGTTTTGTTTCGGCAATTAAAAGGGACACCCATCTGTTTTTATTCGTAACAATTATTTTTTTGGAGATCGCTATCAACGGTTCGGGGACTCGCGGACTCGCGTAAGACTTTTTCCCACTATCATTGTTCTTGGAATCTTTTAAAGTCAAATATTCATTAAATTTGAGATACATTTTCTCATGTTGTACTCAAGTACACATTTATATTTTATGAAAGTGAAAGAGGTAAACTTTCTTCGTGTCACCATTATTTATAATCATCATAAAATTCTACTCCTTTCTCCTGATCTTCTGTAACATGCATTGGTGCATAAATTAAATGTCAATTTATTTGAACCGTGTGTTAATTTTAACGAAACTATTTATACAATTCTTCACCTTTTCTTTTACTTCAACTCGGAGTTCAATCCATATGAAGATAACGAACATTCCATGCATACAGAATTATGTTTTTTTTATTATATAAGTATTGTAAGCACTACCACAAATTATTAAATTCAAAGCAGTTTTATTGATTCTAATATAACGGAGTAATATGATATTTATTTTGTTGTACACTAGAAGAGAATTCTGAGTTGTACACTAGAAGAAAGCCGAACGATTACGCCTTCAAAAATACGAAATGTTTTTTGCGAGATTTTCGAAGAAATAACGCATCTCCAAATTCTTCAGAGATATATAACACAGATATGAAGTCTTTATTACCGTGTATCAGTATTTTTCAGTTCGTGCTTACATAAAAAATAACATTTCGCTTACATTACAGATACAAGGAAACATTTCTGATATCGCCAATTATTATAATTACATACATATTTATTTAAATTATTATCACTTAATTAAGATGATGATTAGGTAACTGATAGAGCTTGCGAATGATCAGGAAGTCTCTTTGCGACTCGTACTTAAAAACTGCAGTAACCACTTTCATTAGATAAACCGAATCAGTTGCACACGCCAACTACTGTACCATTTATGGCGCGAGAATTGAATTAATATCGCACAGAAAAAATACATTTAATTGCCTTCAATAATTCAAAGCTTAAAATCATTTAATGTCAACGAATTCAAAGTTGCAAGATGTTGTTTTTGGAGCTGTTATATCATTCTAAGGAAAATTATGCTAGGTGTTTGATGATTATTTCGAGACCATAAATTTCAATGCTTAAGAAGGTTGAAAAATAATTCATAGAAATATATCCTTATAAGAACATTCTGAGAATCCGAAACGAGGAAATACGCAGAAGAACTCAAGTAATGGATGCTACCCAACGAATAGGCACACTCAAGTGGCAATGGGCAGGACATATCTGTCGAAGAGACGACGGTCGATGGGGAAGAAAAGTATTGGAATGGCGCCCAAGAACTGGCAAACGAAGCATTGGCCGACCCCCTACAAGATGGACTGACGATATAAGAAGAATAGCGGGAGTGACTTGGATGCGGAAGGCGGAGGATCGAAGAGGATGGAGACTAATGCGGGAGGCCTACGTTCAACAGTGGACGGACACAGGCTGATGATGATGATGAAGAACATTCTAGAAGTGTTTGCAGCATCCATATATTCATCTATATATCATTAAAGCTGTCATGAATTCGGTAAAATTTTATGATGCTGCTCTGACATTGAACATAACCAAGATTTTCACTCGTCTTTTAGATGGAGGTACGTTTATCCAATTGTTTGTCAATATTCAAATTTAATGTTGTAGAAACATGATACATCTTAATGGTTCAAGCACACAGTTATTTTGTTCAAAACCATTCTAGAATAGAGCTAGAATTAATTTCTGGAATAGAGAATTGAGTTCTAAAATAGATAGCAAGAATTTAGAGTTTAACCATTATTGAAGATGGACTCCAGGGAGTACGAACATGTAATCACTTTAAAAAAATGTGAAATCAAAACTTAATAATTTTTAATTTTTAGATTTAAATTCATATTAATATATTATAATCATTCTGGAATAATATATATGAATCAAACTTTTTAATGGGCAAAGTATGCTGCATAGGCAGAGTCCTTTATTGAGCATTTATTAAATAAGGTAATACATTGTATAAAAATATGGTGGTAATGTGTAACTGTCTATTTAAATATACGTGTATATTTATATTTTCTTTGTATAAACTTTTCGATCTCAGTTTAAAAGTCAAAAACATTATATGTAACTAATTCTTGGGAGATTATTCGTACTGGTGTTTTATTTTTGAAGACGATATGGTAAAGAGATGTTAAATAAGGAGTAGTATTATGAGATAATTATGCACAAGGATTCTGTTTATATTGTGGGTTGATAATATGTGCATCATAAATTGACTAGATGACATTTAAAAAATCACAATGTTGTTTTAATGATATTTTAATAAAACTTTGAAATATAGACGCAAATAATAGCTACTTCAATTTAAAAAAACGTATATAAATCTAAAGGAAACGAATTAAACGTTTACACGTGACATACAGGTTCTTCTTCTTCCGAATCGTATCGCTCATGACTGAGCATTGGAGTACCAATTATCTCCCACGATTATACTTCTCTAATATACGAATATTATAGAAGTATAATAAGTCTTAACCATCCTCTTCGTTGACATCTCCTGGAAAAAATATTGAGGTTTTCCAAAATTACCAAAATTTTTCATACCAGAGTATAATTCATTGACTTGTTTTTATATCTACTCGTACATGATAACGTAGATAACTGTAACCTTGTGGTAACGTTACGGCTATCTACGTTATCATGTACGAGTAGATATTGTATTACTTTCGTGAGAATGGAGAGTTGAAATTTTAAGTACATTACGTGACCAATTCAATAGATATCTTGTGAGATTTTGGTTATTTTTAAAGGGAACTATAAAAACCTTTTTCTCTAGTTTTTTTAAAGAATAAAGGATAATTTATCAATCTTATCAGATTTAACGTTGACATAAATAGACCTTAAACAAGATATTTCTTGAGACGACTATTTAATGGGCCAAAAACTTTCGTTTTATTGCACATTGTTCTTTACATATTTAAATTACACAACTCTGTAAGTATACAAATACAAAGATAACATAATACTCATTCAAAACAAAATTATAATATTCTCTATAATTTTTTGTCTACTCTAAATTCAGAGCAATTATAAGCTGTTTTAACAGCCTTATTAACCGCCTCCAAAAACCTTATCAGTAGATAGATGCATTACCTGATTCAACCACCCATACCAAAGCATCTCAGAATACGTTACGTTTGTTTACAGAATGACCGTTTTAACTTTAACCTAAGAATTACTTAATTACATAAAATAATAGATTTTCTTCAAATAAAATAACTATTAGTATAATACTATATACTTGAACTATTGCTTAGATAGTTTTAAATTGTGGAATTAATTTTGAAAATTGTATAGCCACAAATAAGATCTTCAGAGTCATAGCTTATGATAACTTTAAGCGAGTGAGAATTAGTGTATTTCTAAAATAAATATCATATTATTATTGCCTTGAAATGAATTTCTAAGTAAGTTCTCATTCAGAATCGGGGTCAAAAAGTTTAATGTAGTCTTTTTGAACATTTTCTTTTAAATGTTTTCTTGAACAACTTGCTTGTAAAATATTTAACTAAATTTCGTTTCAAAACGGTATACAAATGGCTGAAGTGTACCCACTTTTTGTGAACGACGAAATTCGACAACTTCAATAATTTGACGCGGCGTTTTTAGACACAAGTCTAGTAAAACTGGTGAGAATAACAAATATTTTTATCATAAAATGTACACCGGCCTTGATAAACTGCAGGGGTAGCTACGCAATCTCATTTTGTTTATAAAACAGGTCATAATAACAAGTAAAATTCAAAAGTTTCTCTTATCAACGATGTCTTAAGAAACACTCCGAAAACGTAATAGACAAAATAACTTTACTTACGCTAACATTTTCTAATACAAAAGTGAAGTTTTTATATTTTAAAAATATTATACTTTTAATATATCAAGGAATATTAAATAGAATCTAAAAAATATAACAAAATATTCTTATTCGTGGTCTTTCAACGCATAGTAATAGTCTCGATCTTTTTAAACTTTCTCAGTCTCATAAAACATTTTTCTCCGTCCTTTTTGGTGCTGGGCCTCGCTAATAGCCGCGCAAAAAGAGAAGACCTAACTCGTCCGTATTTCTCTCTAGTTATAGCTAAATAAATTATTTTTCTATAGAATATCCTGAAACAAATAAATACGAGTACCTATCCAACATGTAAGCACGATTCCAAAATATTCCATACAAAAATGGAACTCTCTCCAGCTAACTAAAAATAACTTTTTTCAATGTTTTCAACATTCACTTTGAGATCCAATATAATGATATTATATAAATAATAAATATTTATGTATTTAACTTGTTTTTACATGGATCATGTAAGATATTTTCTCTGTTTAGGAGACTGCAGTTTCGGCTAACTCAAACCTTTCTCAATCCATCACTTTTTAAGAGACAACTGAGCTGCATGGTACTTCATAGGTGGTCGAACCCATTTTATGTAGGAGAGGGGGTAGGGGTGTGTCTATTGAGGAATTATAAGAGAGAGAGACAGATTGAGTTCCAAGGATTAAGAAAGAAGACTAACTAGTCTATTTCTTTTATGCTACTGTATTATCCTTCTTCAACACCACATTTCGTAGACACTTCATTAATTTTAGCTTTTTAGTTATCACATCACATAATACAATAGAAAATATCATCTCACTAAGCAATCTTCTTCGTAGTATCAATCCGGTGGATTGGTTTGCAGCAACAGAATCTTGCATCTCGATCTCCATTCCTCTCGGTCCTCCGCAACCCTTTTCAGCTCAGCATAAGCGCTACAATTCATGTCCACAAATACTTGCTGCAAATACTCCCGTCTAGGGCGCCCTCTACAGTTTCTACCCTCAACCATCCCCTCCACAATATCGTGAAGAAGACCATCGTGGCGCATGATGTGACTAATCCATCGGGCTCGCCTCTCTGAGATGGTTCTTATTAGTTTCCTATCTTCCTTGATTATTCTGAGAACCTCATTGTTCGTGACGTGCTCTCACCAGGAAATTAACTAAACAATATTCTTCTATAAATGTTTTCTACATAAGCTACTTCATATCATTGTACAATATGACATTGTTATCTTTTCCGTAACAATTATTCTATGAATTTTTGTTCCATCCTTGACTTGGAAGTGTGATCGATTTTTATTATGATTCAATAAGGATCCTCCAAAATAATTAGACATCTTATATAATGTAATATAATTTATAATGTAATATTCATGCAAATTGAACTGCAATTTCAGCATAAGATTGAAAATTAAATTCAATGTAACCACTCAACTTGGTTGAGTGCTAAATGTATTGATAATTTCTAATTCGCCACCGTTGTTCTTAAAGTGGAATCACGCTTGATTTAATTGCACTTTTTGCAATTTTTCGGATTTAAATAAATTCATGCTTTACTTTGAATTTACGGTATTTTCTAAATCAAGGCGTTAATCAGAATTTAAAAGACTTTTTGCGACACAAGAGCTTTGTTTTTTAATGCCGTAATTTTACGTTTGTTTCAAACGTAATAGTATTTGATTCCATCGATACTATTGTTATTTTAAAACTATGTTTTTGATAAAATTAATTGGATTCATAGAAAAACATCTGCGTGATTATAAATCACATATTAACGTATTATACTTAATCCGTGAAATAGAAACATTTAAGATATCGTATCACTAAAAAGTTAACGTGGATACGCGGGAAAAATAAGCGCTCTTCACGTGTCTTCTTAACTCATCATCATCGTCATCATTTCTATATCCTTTCGCCATCTTAGGGAGCTGGAGCGTATTGTCGGTCCTCGCCTCCATCACGCTTCCCGGAGCTCCGACGATTACATTCTATATATACTTCCCGACGACAAGAGCCGGGTGCCTGAAGAAAATGTAGCTTTAGTGTATGCTTTCCTACATCATCGAAGTATATGTCGCAGCCAGTTGCATCTTCATATCTTGACCGACTTTAGAAGTATGAAAGGCTATTTCATTCGCTCCATCACCTTGTTGGTCAAGCAATCGTACCTCATGTAATCTACTATTCAAACGATTTCTTCGGTATCTTTGGTTTTTGGTGATATTCCAAGATTCGCAGCCGTATAGAAGGATCGATTAAAATAAATACCGACTATACAGCGTCTAGCTATGCATTCTCTTAGATCAACTCAACATATAATGTATTCCCATACATTATATGTTGAGTTGATGACAACATAATGTTAAGCGGGGGGAGACAGAGCTTTGTGACGGCTGTTCGTTACGACTATATGCTTCAGGTAGACGAGTGGGTACGCAAATATTTGCAGAAGCTGCATAGATGGAACTTTAATTTGAGAGACTCTTAATTCATACATTTGTCATTGTATCCGTTGTAGATCCAGTTACGTTAGGCGCTGCGTAGTCAGGTAAATATCTGCATAAGTAAGCCGGCCGCTCTTGTTTTCATTTCGTTTTCATCGGTGCTTATGCTAATAATAAAATTGTAACGATGGTAAAAGTTACAAAAATCTCTCGTGTCGATTAAAAATTCAAGCGATCCGTTCCGTTCCGTTCCGCTCCGTGAGAGATCATGACAGTCTGACAGTAATGGCACTTTTACATGTTTAACGGACAGGCAGCCATAAAATTAATATATTTATACATTATTAATATTCAATGCAAACAATTTTTTGTATTGATTGAAGTTTTTTATGTAAAACTGCATCATTTGACCAACGAAAACGACACGTTGATATCCCGGTTCTTAGATCACTGAAGTTAAGCATCATTGGATTAAACTAAAACATGGATAGCTCACCGCCTTTTGCTTAACGCAAGTGTTTTGTTGATTTGGCCCTTAGAACCAAACGGTTTGTGCTTTAGGAGTGTAAGACTGCCGCCACTCAGTTCTGACAGTTGCATTGTCTATGCCTTATCCTTAGACATGTCTGCACCCGAAAATCCTCTTAGAAACATATATGGTTTTTGATAACCTAGAATATGAGCCAGAAGGCCTGGAATCTTTTGTTTCCGAGGCGTATATTAGGTGATTTGTTAATCGTATTTTTAAATAAGATAGGATTATTATACTGAGACTCCCGAGGACTTGACAATTTATTCTTAAGGAGCGACTCAACTTAATCAGCGACATTCAGTAAACAACAAACGGAGACTCAGGCTATAGTCGTTGCTTAATTAATCGAAAAAATTAAACAATTTACAATCATATATTTAGTTATTCATGGTGTGAGAAACTGCTTGTTGACTGGCCACTTTCTATCAATCGAGTTAATTTTCAATCCATAGTTTCACTTATCGATTAAATATTACAACACATATTGAACCACTTCGGCAAATCGTTGGCTACATGTCTGCAACAAACACATTGCCATTTGAAATAAACGCTCCGCCTGTGTTGAAACAATAAAAATTAAACTACTTAACGGGTTATTATCATGTGCAGTCAAGAATTAATTGGTTTGACATTTTTAACGCACAGTTACTATGAGTATTTACAGCTAGCAGATGAGAGGTAATCGATTATGTTCCTACCATAACGGTCTCTAAATCATATATCTGAATGCAAAAGGCATTGAATATTTTCTTTGAGCATGCAATCCAAAATTAATAATAAATACAAAATAATATAAACTTTATAAGCTCTTCATACCATGGGAGTGTTACTATAAACTAAATTAATGTTATTATTAAAACCTTGATTTAATAATTACAATTTATAGGACTTTGTCAGGAATGGCGTGATGAAGGAGTGGACACAGGAATATTCCATCATACAGCTGGTCAAGAAAAGAAAAATTCTACTGAAAGATGTTCTTTACGTGACGCGGGAGAGCATAAGTTAAATCTCTTTCATAGTCCTGGAAAACCATCGAAAATTATACATCTAATGTACTCGGCGGAGCTACGGGAGGCAAAACAGACATGAAATGAGGTGACGATGATAGTGTAGTAGATAAAAAACATAAAACATGGAAAAAAAACTAAAAATTAAACAACTTTCTTTCAATAAGATGGTCTAAGCATTTGCCGTCGATTTATTGTAGTTTTATTCGACGATTAATAAGCAACAAACCTATTTTTGATATGTAATATCAGATTTCCATTGCGTCTTATAATTAATTTTTAATTTTGTTCATTATGCTTTCACTTCGGAACTGTGTGTTATGTAATAATAATTTATCCCTTTTTCATAAAAACAGTTGCATCATATTGCATGTGTGAAATCGTATAACGCAGCGAAACTGATAGCTTCCGGAAAATACATAAAAATGTTTATTTATGATTATCTGAACCTAGGGTCGTAATCGTAAAAATAATGGCTATGAATCCATTAACATCAGAATATTTGTACAAATAAATATTGTATTATAATAAATACCATAGTCATATTACGTTTTCACTACTATTTTTGAGTTTCAAAACAATTTTAGGATAAGCCAGTGGAAAGGTATAATCAAGGAGAATTATATATTCATACATGGCGTTTATTATTCAAGGATTTGTAAATGCTTCACGATGGAATTTACGGACTGAGTACTATTCAATGAACTGTCAATAAAATTTATGGTATTTGCTAGAATTTTATTATTAATTAGTCTATTCATTGGGACTTACATCACATGACGATGATTATTTCACTGAAAGTAGAGCTTATAAATTGCAACCCACAATAATATTCTTAAAATCTATAGGTATTCTGGTATTTTATGTAAGTATTTTAAATTAATATGGAGGATAAAAATTAGTAGTCAAAATTTCTAGTGTAAAGTGTAAGTGATCATCTGAAACAAAAGATTCCTATTGAGATTTTTAAATTCTTAATACACATAGGCTAAAATCATAAGAATTTAATGAAGATATGCCATCCGTTGATTTTATATCGGTTGCCATTTTTTAACGATTGGAGGATCAGCTTAATATAAATCGTATGTACGGATATTTGTTCATTGTTATTGTTACCATATTTAAGCATTTATTAATAATACATTTATAAAACCATAACAAATTATATATTATTTAGCATATCTTTCCTTAACACATAAAAAACGACAGTCGACCAGTAAACGTACACGAATATCCTGTTCATTGAACGAATGCGACATTTCACTTCCTGTTGATGTTTGGTTATTATATTTCAGCTTTTTTCTTAAGTTTCATATGCAATACAAGATTTCTCGTTTAGAAAAAATACTAGATTATTAGTTTACTGTTTTATGTCGCTTTCTTGTGCTGGTGATACTGCTGGTTATTACTTATTGATATGTAATTTCTCTTTAACAAGTGGCAATAAGTTGGCGCCTCCCACAGTGTACTATCAAGGAAAGCAGCAGACTGTCACTTTCCAGCTGAAGCCTGGACGACAAGTTTTCTCAGGAAACTAGGTGAGCAAGATGTGAACGAGAAACAGACTAAAGACCAGAAACGACAACTCTTCTACGATTCAATCCGCCATTACGAAAGCCAGCCATTAATGAGGCAGTTACAGAAAACGCATTAGATGCCAGACAAATGAATGTGTTTCTAAGAGGAAATCTGCTGTGGGATGTCAGTAATAATAAACATTGATACAGTTGACACGAAACTAAAGCGTAATGACATCAGTAATAATGGAGTAAGCTTTTTTGTTGGATTAACTTATTGTGTGTTGCAAATAATGGATTTGTAAAAGAATTATAAAATAATGAATGTTGCATTACGCATTGGTTTAAAAAATTCCAGTCAAGAATAAACTACTATTTGTAATAATATCGTAATATTGTCAGGTTGTGTTTTGGGTACAGAGATGATATAGAATGATGCTCGTAGCTGACAGAACTGTATATTCTATATTCACATTGTCTGGATGTAATTACTGACAAATCATGAAGCTTAAGTTTTTAGGAATGCAATTACATAATAAAATATCTAATAAACATATTAAAAACACAATTTATTTTCTTTAGTAGAATTTTACACGCACCCATCTTAGACTTTTATTTCATTAAATGGTAACACTGGAAGCCACTAAATGTCATTTAAAGCCTCAAAAAGTCTTTTTTTTCAAGGCATTTAAAAAAGAATGTTTTTTATTATTATTTCTATCAGGTGTCTACTGTTGAACGCCATACACAAATCGACTTCCAGAAGTGAAGCCGCTTAGCGATCAGGATCAAAGCCTCTAGCTTTGTTAAAAAACATATCCGAAAATAGCAAAGTTTTAAAAATATTTTAACAAGTTTATAATGTTCTTCGACCGGCTTTGAAATCGCGGAAACCTATATAATATGTTTTAGTAGTTACGTATAAAGAATGATATTTATAAAAAGTAATGTTTGAATATTGGGCAACTGTTCCTTCTCATTTACCTTCAATTTTGATTAGTCATTTCGATTTATTAACAGCAAGGTCGTTCAAAGAAAAAAATACGTGGAATTGATTCCAAGTATAAAAAAGCTTTTTATGCGCTATTAAAAGATACTAGAAATAATATAAAATTTAAAAATATTGTACTTGCTAATAATTGCTAATTGACACGCTACATTAAATTCATAAATATTAACAAACATCGGTTATATATTTTCAAACATCACCTCAGTACTTAGTGAATCGAAATCTAGTCGGTTGTGAAGTTTAGTGACCAATCTGCCAAAGAATTCGAGCGTTAAGAAATGTCCGCCATTGGCCGACAGTTGTGCCATCTGGCAAGGTTAACTGATGGGGAAACGGGTTCATTATCAGAAATTACAAACAAGTATTTACAATCTTCTGAATTGTAAGACCTTAAATATTTGTGACAATTTTAATTGTAGAAGGATAATTTTGAACATAACATTTATTACAACTGAAAATATATTAATTTTATGAATGCATATGCATCCTCCATCAAATTCGTTCGTTGTACTGAATTTGTAATTTGTTAATATTTTTGTTTTTTGACTTCTACGCAAGTGCGATGGGTGATAATATTAGATATAAATAATTTTTCTGTAAAATTTGAGAAGTAAATAAAGAGTGAACACACTTTTTAAATTAGGCAGGAGAAAAATTATTAGAATAAAAACGTCGTTTAATTATATGATTTCATTGTGAATCATATTGATTGAATCTTTGTTCGTTGACGACTCACAAAGTCTTCAACCCTAAAGAAGACCCCTGCCATCGCGATCGAAATATTGGTGCTAAAAAATTTGACACACACGGCTTAACCCAAAAGCCACAATACCAAATCGGCCCGTGAAAACTTAATATACAGTTAATACTTACTAATATGAGTAATATTTTTGTTACTTCGCTTTATTACTGGATAAATATATGTACATATATATGCAGTTTGGAGCAAATGCCATGTGAATGATAATATAAATATGTCTAAATTCTAAAGGCAGTAGGTGGAAGCAATTGGCCAATAAAACAGCGCTGTACAAAATTGAAAGAAAGTACAAAGTTCTCGGTTCTCGGGTCGAATCCCACCGTCAACCATTTTTTCTTCTCCATATTGACGAGAAAAATGTCATTGGGGATAATAATTTCTGTAGATTTGTATGTGTTTATCAATTTCTTAAACAATATTGGTGTGGATCTTTAATTATGTAATATATCTACACTATAACAATCTATAAAATATTAAAATATTCTGGAATATATTTTTAAAAATCTTACGTACACAACAGTAAAAAAATGGAATTGAGTCGCATTTCCAACAATTACAATTTTTACATTTAATTTATTTGATATGAACTAACGTTGAAGGGGTCAAGTATGAACTTCTTAGATATTAATGGATTTAATCATATAATTGAAATATACTTAATTAAATAAAGTGTGTTGTGGGAAAATATGCTGCGTATTTCTTGTATGCGTGAAAATAATACAGGTATATGTACCAAGAATGCTATGAATTACAACTTGCAATGAAAATGCGTCTCTCAGGTTCTAGAAGTAATTATTATAGGACAATATCACGAAAAGAGAGTCGGTCAGTTGCAAGAAAGTGATGGTCAAGGAATGAGGTCATGTGGTTGTTTTTCTATGAAATGAAACTAGATTTGATCAATAATTCCAGATTGTAGACCAGCGTGTACTCGTACTCGTACCTGTATATTGTAAGACCTTACTCGTTTACTCGCTGTTTGACAATCATACAAACCTCTGTATGCTCATGTTCTCTGTCTCCCTTTATTTCTATTCACCGTCACGTAACGACATAATTTAATTATTTTTCTATAAAGCATCAATGGTGATAACCTAAGTTATCAGCTAAAAGAGTTCTAGGAGTGTGTACGACAAAATAATGACATTCGTTCTCACATTGATAAAATAAAAATAAAATAAAAAAAGTCTTAATTTAATAGTAATTTTGCATATACTAAATAATTCCAAATTAATTGGTATTTTCTAAGTAGTATTCTTGACTTGATCGACTATGTTCAAAAAAGGGAAGATTGCATAATAAATAATGGCGCACTAATCTTTAACCTCTGATCACTAAAGTAAAATAATTGATTCCTACTGCACCCACAACTTTGTCGCGCACTTGCTGAACATCCGTATCCATTCAATGTATTTTGACTAAGAACAGGCATTTTTTAAAATCAATACTAAACGCCACCAGTAAGATTTGCTGTCCTTCAAGCATAAATACACGATTGTAATCTCTCCAATCCTTGCACAAACACTACACATCTAATCTGCATGCAAATTCAGTTGTTTTGGTTGATCATCATGCTTAAAATATTATATACTTACTACTTTCGTCAAGCTATGATTTTTTGAATGCATTAACATTAAACAAAAACTTTGCTCCATACTTAAAATATTTGTGATATAAAACATTCCAAAGGCTGAAAGCAACCATACAAGAGAATTTGTGTAACTACTTAATATAAAATAACTTTACATGATACGTACGTATGTATGTTTATCAATGTGATTGGATGTCAATAAATTATTTATTTAAAAATGATACACTATATAATAAATGATTGACGGAATGGCACTTACCGGTATTGTTCTTGCTGCTAACGCAACATGTACGATGCAGAGTACAAGTGCCACAGAAAGCCACGGCCGAAGCTTCATCTTGGAGTATTCTGAAAAAGGGACAGGTTAACATTAACACTTGTAAAGCTTTATAAGACTTTTATAATCAACTCGGGGTGCGATAAGGAAATTTCATGCGCTTTGCACGTCCCTGATAATAACCTGGTCTGGCCAATCCTGCAGTAAAGACAAAAAAAAAACAACTAGTAATACGAAGAGACGAATTTGACAACAAAATTATATATAATTATTATTTTGCAAGTATATTCTGATTGTTAAATATTCTGTTGTCTTTTTCTTTAAAATATTAAAACTTGCATTTTTAACTTAAATTCACTCAAAAATACAATATTTATCGAGAAATATTAATTTTTAACGGTTTAGCAGCCTATCACCCCAAACCCATCGTCTGCTTAAATTGTTTAAATAAACACTTAATAGTTGTAATTTTGAAGATCGATCAAAATTAAAGTGACTCATTTTCTTATAATATTAAAAGAATTAAGACAGAATTTTAATTATAAATTTTCACGAAACATATTAATTTTGTGGAATGTCTCATTTACACAATAAAATGGTTAAGGCCAACCAATCGGTGAATATGCCAGCAATAATGGATTACGTGCGTAAAGTCATTGCTACACGAGTACACTTCAAAATGATCGCAAATCTACAAATTACTGCTTTCTGTATTACTCCCTAATTTCATAGTTTAATTGATTATATTTAATGTATCTGTCTATGATAAATAAATTCTTATATTTTATTATAAGAGATATTAATTATACTCCACCATGTGAAGCTATAAAATTTATACACAATTAATTTTTAGCAATGGCTTTAAGAACTAATATAAAAATTTAATTAAAATGTACCGTCCATTAAAAACTAAATTATTATATAAAGAATATTCTACCCGTGAAAACGTATTTTATATTAACAATGTCTGAGTTTTATAAGAATTTAAAAGAAAAAAAACGTTAATATTGGTAATTGTTGGTGCTTTTTAGGATTTTGTAAAAATGTTGTTTTGATATATATATTTTTAATTTTACTTTTATATCACATATCGGCAACACGACAATGTACTATTGTCTGCTAGCCTCCGCTCCGATTCAAAACCCTTAATGTGGCGAGAAAACCTGGGGCTTACACATAACAAAGCTACGTACAAAGATTATCACAGTTTTCACTCAACTTCTACACGTGAGAGTGGGTAGGAAAGTGAAGGAAGAAGAAGATGAAATTAAAAAAAAAAAAAAACTACCGTTTATGAAGCGTCGCAACGGACAACTTTAAAACGCTATTTTACTTTTATAAAAATAAATGGTCATAATCAAAAATAATATAAATATTGAAAAACGTTTTCTAATAAGTGTAAAATTATTAAGATTAAATCATGCGCGAATCTGAAGCTATTAGGAGCAACATTACAAATCAGCAATTGCGGCCGTAAAGCAAAAGTGTTCGATGGTAATTGCACCTCCGTAAATCTATACTATATTATTACTTTATGGAGATGTAAATATGATCGCAATTCGAGCATATAGCTCCGCAGCATTATACTATTTGCCTGTATTTTGCACATAACAAGCTTTAGTTTGTTATGCGTATTTCAAATGTATGCCCAGACACATTACATTTAAATGGGCGCTCTACAAACATAACATCAATCAAATTGTTATAATTACGTTATGACTACAAACAAACAGTTTTTCTGGCCAAATATTTATGTTTAATCTAATTAGTTATAACTCTTACCTGGCTCGTCGTATAATTGAATAAATACATAATGTATTTGATAGGTTTTTTTTATATATACGATGCATACTATGTACAACAGTTTTGATGGTAGTTTTGTTATGCTGCTTGTGGGTGTTGATCCAGTAAAATTCATACCATAGTCCAGTGGCCGGCAAATTTATTCCCCAACGGTTAAGATATGAATATTACAACGATTAAAAAATGGGAGCCAAATCTCTATCAATTTAGTACACCTTTATTATAATTTAAGACTTTCATTAATTACAGGTATGTACACTGAATAAAACTCAATTATGGACTAAATAAATATTCAGTTTTTAATTAAACAAAATCATGGGAATTCTTTATAGTTACATAATAATAAAGCAAGATTGCTTTTTTCTGCATATTTTTTTAAACATCATAGATATACGTAGATGTTTTAATAATCATATCGGAAACATTCGAATCGCTGATTTATGCAACGTTCGCTTTCTTAGACAATATAATTTTAGTGCAGCATTTAAGACCGCCATTAAAAATGCTTGATTATAAACTTTCGAGAACAATTTTAGTGATGTGAAAACAATCAACCAACTGCTAGGTGATAGGTATCTACGTTAATACGAGTATCTGCGGAATTATTATTGGGTTAACATCACTTCTAAATAACTTAGAAGGGGGGAGGGATTTTCTTGACGATGTTGCTACGAAAAACACAAAAACATGAATTATATTATTCAAAGCTATGATATTTTATAAAATAAAATAAAAATGTAAAAAATAAAAATCTATAGTTTTGCAAAAATACATAACATAAAGTAAAATACTTTCTTTTTAGAGGAGTTTTTAGTGTACAGCCTGTTCTAACATTGCTCTTTCACTATAAAACCTATTAGTGACATATCTGTGACCAAAAAGCAAAAAAAAATACTTCTACGAGTATTAATGGTTCAATGGATTAAAATAAGAAAGAAATTACGAGTACATCATTACCTCATATCTGCACTTATAACTATAAAAGTAATGCTTTAAGGTGACCACTAACAAATTTACTTATAAAATACGAGTATTAATGTACCAACCAACCTACACTTTTACTATGCACTCTTATCTTATACGAGTATACTCTACTTTACTATATAAAAAAACAGCTTCAAATTATTTTCATAATAATTACTTGATCGTCTTAATTCAAAGAAAAGCGGTACATCTCATAAACAATGACACTAATATCTGATCTCCAATCCATGGAACACAGAACTTTCGTCAGTCAATTAAATTTATTTATCGCTTTTATCAAGTATACTTTTATCATTTTAAATTGATTAAATTTGTTCATCTGTTACGCTACACAATCGATATATATCGACTTTGGTCGAACTGCTTCCCCGTCTCATTCGTTAACACCACAGCCAGACTTTGAAAAGCTTATATTTGCACATTTTAGGGGCACTTCCTAAAACATAGCTTACAGATCACTCTATCGTTATGAGACACGAAATTTTGCGAGCAACATCGAAATACGTTAAAAAAATTAAACATTCCTCTCAAATACTCTCAAGCTTTTCACGAACAAACGAACTTCACATCAAAACACGCAGCGTCCAATTGAACAAGCGTTAATGTGACCAACAAACCATATGGTGGTGTTACTCTGTGTGCGTTTACATATTTAAAAAAGCACAATAAATTGTAAATTGATTTATGAATGAATCTTTTAAGCGTGCGATTTTTTCGGTCACCCACTCGCTTTTTTTTTAAATTGCCTTTGACTCAAAACGATAATTTATGCACGTCAGACGCACTGGTTGATTTTCAAACCAGTATTTGGCTCAATAATGGAGTATCGCTCTTAATACAGTCCACTGCCTTTTGCCTTACGTGGTGGCGCACCGTGCTTTCACATTTTGATACAATTTCAGATTTTATATCGACACTCCGCGTTCTGCTGGCCGCAAACAAACCGGTGGTCTGTTGCGTACGACCAGAGCCAGATCGGACTTTTTTACCTTCTCAAACAGTCGATTTCGTAAATGCCTCAAATAAAGTGTAATGTGCCTCCGTATCGCACATGCAAGGCAATTAATCACTTCGATTACAATCACTTACGTGTCTGAATTTAAAAAATAATTCCTTAAGTAAATACTTACGTTTGTACAAGTAAAGTTCATACAAAATGGTATACTACTCACACATATATCTTTTATATAACATGTTGTATTTAACTTTTTTAATCACAGAAATATAGACCGTACTCTTACTTTAACCGAAGGCTTCGTCAGTCTGTCAGTTAACCATTACTAGTAATTATTACCCCCTGGCGCACGCCATCTTAGTAGGCCGCCGGGAATACATAGAATGTACTCGACGGAGCTGCGTAAGGCAGAGCTGACACGGGATGAAGCGAAGACTATGGCGGCTGATAGAACTTTAAGCGGCAGTTCGTGAATGCCATATGCTCCAGATAGGGGAGCGGACATGGTAATGATAATGAGTTCAATTTCAATAAACGTCTTCACGCATAGGAATAACAGTTACTAAATGTGGTGTATTTCGATATAATTGTATGATTACAAATGAAAAATATTTATTTCATTTATATATTATTAATGTTTATGTAATAACATCCTCCTCTCTCAAAGAGGGGGGCGTTATTACTTAATATTTACTTTAAAATTATTATATTTACTTTAAAAACATTATAAGTTGTGACCACGCGGAATGACATGCCGCGAGGCCTTGCCTTGCCAAAGGATGGGGACCAACTGCCGGTCGTCGGCACTTCCGCGGCCCGTGTTCGGTCACCAGTGCCACCGGTGGCAAAACTATGTATCTAGTCCCAATGTTGCCATACATAAAGGTATGGCAAGCGACAAAAATTCGACACGAAAGATTGTCTATCGAGGTTTTCGGTACCAGTTAGCAAGGGCTACATCATGCTGATGTCAGTAATTAATTTAAAAAACACATGAAACAATACATTTTTACAAATTATTTAATGACAAAACTAACAATAAGCACTTGCTGTGGTTGTAAGCGCTCCAGTAGATTTAAATACTATGTAATGTTTACACACAATTAAGACGGCACACGCTCTCGTTTTATATAACACTGCCGTTGTTTCTAGGTACAATGACGTGGTTCGTTTCATTTTGTGGGCGAACACATACTATATACGAGTACGTGTGTATCTATCGTGTAATATGTTTATAATGTAGACTAATTAAATACAAGCCGTAAGTATATATGTAACACTAAACTCTATGGTAGTTGACAAAAATTGTTTCTTGATAACATTAGATTTACAATTTAAAATACCATTTTCATACTTTGACTTCTGACAGTTCGATAGACGTGGCGTTTGAATAAATTGTGTTTTATTAAACCTAACCTAATCTAACCTATGCCAACACAAACAATTAGTTTGTATCTAATAAAATGAATGAACGTGTTTTTCAAATGCTATTTAGTATACTTACAAAAAACAACACCCCGAGGCTCATTATACACTCATAAATTTCACCGAAAACGCAATCTCACAAGTGCGGTGTAATTTATTTTTTACTAACAGAAGTTGAAGGAAAATAAATACAAGCTTACATGCTCAACAGTGGATAATTCACGTGCTAATACCGCGGTTTAGATCTCGTGTTCTTTTGCATGGTTGATGTCCAGATTTCGTCAGAGATGGTGTCGCCTAACCGGTCACGGAGGTGTTCTGGACTGCGTGGAATCGCATAAGATGAACCAGTAACCACCAGCCTAGCCATCATCGGTACTAAGGATCTAGATAAGAGTGAAAGTCCAGTTACCAAGAACTGGTAAAACAACGACATGTACTCGTATAAGTGCACTTAAAGATACTCTGAATTAAGTTACATCAGTGTTGCTAGTTAACTACTTAATTTACCGTTTAACTTTAATGTAGACAACTTGTAAAATGGATATTTGTTAAGAGAGAAGAATCTTTTCGTTTATTAAAATAATATTTATGAATCTTATTTTACAACCACTGCCTAGCACACGATTCCCACAAATTACCGTCTCACAGTTCTGATACCTGCCATGATTCATGCCTTATCTTAATTCATATTTATACTCAATGTTTCGCCGAGTACAAACTATGTATAGTTTCCGAAGGTCTTCCAAAGCGAAAGCCAGGAGACTAGAACATATATCGCCTGTAGTATACGAGGCATATTTAGGCATTTGTTAATGAGCTTTTTTAAGCAGATCAGGTAATCGTCCTGACTTTTTCTACGCCTTGAATCACTTACGTAAAAATATACTACAAAAATTGGTATTGTAGATAAAAAATTATCGAGTGTATTGGTTTTTATAATTTTAAAATCCAAGCTGACCCTGGATGTGAGGTATTGAGACAACTTAAGCAATTGATTCTAGATACGTACTGTGTAGTTACTCGTAGAGCAATAGGCAGTGAGTAGATAATTAAATATCGGTCTTGAGGTGAAAAAAAATGTGACAAAAAGTCGTAGGAAGTATTGCGCCACACGCAAACTTTGTTGACTAACGATCAAATTTAAATTTCGTCCAATGAAATTCCTAACAAGTTGCCCTCTAAAACAGTTCTCATACTTTTAAATTACCATACATAATTTTTTATTTACAACTCGGTCCGGTTCGATTAATCGAATTGCAAATATTCAGTGTCAGTAAGTGTATTTTAATTCAAATAAAAAAGTGTTATTTTATGAGGCACTGCTCTTTTTCTTAATAAATATATTTTTTAACTATTAGCAAGAAATTGTCACAAAAAAAAACAAAAACACCTCACAAAGCTCTTTCACCCACCCACCATGGCTCTCGCCTCATTATATTTCAGCTCTTCCTCCTAAAGCTCCGCCGAGTACAACTTTTAAGTTCTAGATGGAGAAGAGTCTTAAAAAAATGCATTAATAGTTTATGACATAAAACGGCATCCGAAGAACATATCCCAGGTAAGTACATCTTCATCCCTTGACCGACTGTAGAACGGAAGGCTTCCCTATCTCGGTATTCCTTACAAACTCAAACTATCATACCCCCAGTATCTTGCACAAGCACTTCTTTTTATCGATTGTATTTAATTGCATACCACAGCTGCTTTAGGTAAGGTGCCAAAATTCGCAAACATATAGAAAGATTGTGGTAATAGAGGCGCTCTTTAGTTGTCAAGTACCTTAGAAGCAAGCTCCGAGTAACCGGTGGATTTTTATTGATAATAATTTACTTTTTCGGTGAGCGATTTCATTGACTGCATTCAATTAATTCATTTAACTAGCTTCATAACGGATATACTTAACTGCATTGATGTATTTTTTGTAATAACAATAGATATTACATATTTATAATCCTAAATATTTTTGTAAGAAATTCGTAAATAAATGTTATAACATGTTAACGTAAGTATTTTTATACGTATGTTTCTTAACAATTTACTTTAAAGGTAAGAATTAAGTAGGCTTTGGAAAAAAATGCGCCCACAACATGACACGAATAACAGTTATTTTTAAGCGTAAGCCACTTCATAATATTAATAACAAAAAAAAAAGGAAAATTAATGAGATCACTAAGCCAAGTATTACAACAATTATAACAGTGTATGCCAACATAGTTAGGCTTCACTTATAAGGAATACATCAAAATCTTCAACCTATCATAAAAGTATGTACCTAATCATTGAAGCAGTGGAGGACTAAACACTTAGAAGGCCCCAGGCGCATTTCGGGGACCCTTTTATTATGAAAGAGTAAAAAACATTTTTCAAAATACGGTTATTGCCTATTTTAATAACATACTCCAAATTAATCTTTTTTGGATTTTTCGCAGCATATCCTATACAATTCAGCAGTTCAGGTAAAATAAATATGTATGAAGAGCTGCTAAAGAGCCGTGTGTGCTACGAATTTGAAGGGAATATGGCATTACTGACAGTATAACTGATAATGTATTATTTTATCTCGATAAATAAAATATGTTCAATATTTAAAAAGGTAGGTAACCCCAAGAGTCCGGGCTTAAAGCTCGCGTTAAATAAGCAAGCATCTTATAATACAATAGTTGGAGACATTCTTATTTATATATTTAAATAATAAAAAACAATATGACAATTATTTCATCTTCATTGGCTGTCTCTTTAGAAAGTAAATTTTCATATGCCTCCCACACAGCAGTAATCCCTTGGGCACGTCTGCGGTTATTAAACATACGTTAGCATTTTTCATACAATGTATGTTGACAGTAATAATAAACGAGTTAAAATCTTTTCTTTTTTCTATACGAACACATTGCTCGAGGTCTGACATTGAATGGCTATTGCGAACTGTTCGTAAATATATAAACATGCAGAAATGAAATCAAAAATTGATTCTCAACTTAGTAATTTCCCCATCCATTGTTTTCTCGTTTTATCGGTAATATGAGAGTGCGCTCAGCGCAAGTGCGTAATTTCTACGCACAGTACATAATTTAGAAGGTTTTCCGCCTTTGTAGTAAAATAGAAAACGTAAACATGCCGTGCAAACCAATATATTATTAAAAGTAATAAAACAATCATATTTATGCTAAACGAATCAGTGTCAACTGTCAATATGACAACAAATCGACAAGTAACATAAACATTATTCGTATACATAATGTTTCAATAGCGGTGCAAATTTGATAAATGCAATGTCTACATCTCGAAATTAGCAAACCAGTAGGTTACAAAAGCGGGAACACCAGGATTAAATAATGCGAATATAAGTACTTTATAACTAAGATTTCTTAATTTGCTGCTTATAAAATTGTATTGGATGCTTTTAATTATCTCAATTATAAAATATTTTGATATTTCAATTTTTTGACACTTTTTTTTCATTGCGTAATTTTTCATTCATTCTGATTTAAAAGGATAAACGAAAATTCTGAGTGTGTTAAAACTAAAAATCTTCCCTTTTTCTTTTCTGAATGAAAACACTATAAATGAAAATAAAAAAAGATTTTAGAGATATACATCAACTTAAAAGATGAGAATTTTATAAAGCAAATTAAAAAATTAAGAAACAATGTAATCCAAAAGACTGTAAATCTGCGATAAAACATTTAAAAAAGGGCAAAACATTGTACAGATAAAAAGAGAGGTTAAAATATTGTTCCATAACAAAATCTAATATCCAGATTCAGAAAGATCGTAAGAATAAAAAAATATAATTTAATTTCGTGTTAAAAATTTGTACACCTTTAAATATTAACAATAAATATCTAAAACCACACTTACAGAAAGAGTGGTGATTATTTTATCTTTGAAAATAATTATTTGCGTATGTATTAATGCAGTTGTTTGGAGGCCAATTAAAGAAGCTTCCCCAAACTACTGCTCGGTCCTGGCGTTCCTTTCATGACGAATTATGTAGACTAATTATATTATGAGTATCATAAGCGTTGTAACTTTCAAGTAAATTCATTTTTTCATATTTTAATTATTGTTTTTTAAATTTTATTTTATTTAAAATCATACAGCTGTTGTCAATTTAAATATTTTATAGTGTGTTGGACGAGACGTTACATCGCACTTGTCTACAAATCCGTAAAACGTGGGCGTAAGTCACGATACAAAACGCTTTATTTTCTTACATGCAAAACGATCTCATCTAGGGCAAATTGCAATCATGTACGAGCAAAAATTTCTACTGTCATTATATGTACAGGTACATAATAACTGAAACTGTATTTATTTAATAAGTACTTTGATGTAGTCTAGGTGTCTTGAATACTACAACACTGTCTCTTCGAGTTTACAGGCCTTGGAGATCATCTAATACCATATATGTATAATATGTTCCTAGGTGGACCTTCGGGTGCAGAGTTGTAGGCATGTACAATAGGAACTGAGTGGCTGCAACTTGTAGTGACAATATGTTCCATATATATATAACAAATATGGAAAGATTGTAATTGATATCGTATTGTTCTGTTTGAAATATAATGTGATGGAGTGAAACTGGCGTCGATTGTAATTTAACGTATGTAACAGTCTACATTCAAACACTTACGTCCAAATATTATATTTTATTTATTATTTGATTTTAAAAATACATATGAAATTGGCTATTGTTATGGACTATTTGGATGTGTTTAATGACAAGGTATTGCTAAGGATAAGGCATTCATTTATGTTATATATATACAATATATATAAATCTA
>JAGTXR010000441.1:0-148891 GCA_022606575.1 Glossosoma conforme
ACTCAAGTGGCAGTGGGCAGGACATATCTGTCGGAGAGACGACGGGTCGATGGGGAAGAAAAGTACTGAATGGCGCCCAAGAACTGGCAAACGAAGCATTGGCCGACCCCTACAAGATGGACTGACGATATAAGAAGAATAGCGGGAGTGACCTGGATGCGGAAGGCGGAAGATCGAAGAGGATGGAGACTCATGCGGGAGGCCTACGTTCAACAGTGGACGGACACAGGCTGATGATGATGATGATGATGATTTATGTGTCTTGTCGGACCCGATTGACCCTTCGTTTGAGTCTCTAGAGCACTTCCATGTAAAACTTGACGTTGACGGTTTGTCCAGGAGGAACAAATTCATGATGAACGATGCCTTTGATGTCAAAAGGACAATGAGCATCGTTTTCACTTTGATTTTGCTCATTCTTCGTTAACCTCTTCCCGGCCCTCCGAAAAATCCCTTATATTTATATATTTATAAAGGTAGAAGAAAGTTATTTGATTTTTAAAATAAAAGAAAGTTGTTTGTTTTTTAAAGTAAAAGAAAGTTATTTTTTTTTTACTATTCCTAATCAATTTGCGTCACCAATAAAATAAATTAAGGCTAAAATAAAACTAGGTGCAATTTAATGTGTCAGTGTCAACGAAAATTATAAATATCTATATAAATATATATACGTGTTATAATTTTAGAATTAATTTTAGTTAAAAAATTCATAATTAATGAATTTTTTACGTGTGTACATTTTTTTTATTTTAAACGGTCAGCTTTTTTTGTCGCTCCCTGTACTATTAATTATTTCGATTGTTTCTTGAAATATTCCATAGATGGCGAGGCAATACACACATAAACTCGCACGTGCAACGTTGCGAATGCAGTATAAATAGAGATTCCAAATTAGTGATTGTCAGAACTCTGATTGTTGTACATCAGAGTATTTCACTGGTACGACAGTCTATGTGAGTGTGCGACCTCATACGGTTGGTACTCCGGAACTGTCGATGCTGCCAAGTGGACCTCCGGGTATACAAGGGAGCATCGACGGTACCCGAGGCCCAACTGTATCAGCTCGGACACTCGCATACATTGAAGTATTAGTGAAATATTTTTTGAACCATGGTCAGGGTTCTAACAATAACACTCATTACGCGTATAGATCCGGTCAGTGGCGAACCGCGAGCTTCTAAAGAAATCCGTTCGTCGCTGAATCCAAGCAGTCAATCGTCAGACCAATCGGTACGGGTCGATTCCGAATGTGACTTTGTAAATTATTTTAGAATGTCCCGGATATGTTTTGACAGGTTATTAAGTTTGGTAAACTCCTACATCGCAAAAGAAGATACACATATGAGACAGAGATTGTATGAAGCAGTTACTAATACCATTCTAAATACACTGCTTCATACCATCTCTGTCTCATATGTGTATACTCATATTTCAAGAATAGATAATATTTACCATGTTACGATGATAATGAAGACTGTGAGGATTCAATTGTAGGAGGTATTAAATCAAAATATGAAAAATTAAATAACTGACAAACCAAATTGATTAATTTAAAAAAAAAATGAAATTCGATTAATTGGGACAGTGGACGGACACAGGCTGATGATGATGATGATGATTAGTCTGTAGTGTAATCGCGGCCTTGTTATGGTTGGCCTGCATGCTGAGGCTACCTGCTCGCTCTGTTTACGTCCAGAGTGCATCCGATTGTTTACATCCAGCGTTAATACAGGGAGGATGCATTGGTTTAAAAATGTACTTTAGTTTTCCAAATGCTGCCCATCCCAGTTGTATGCGCCTGTCGATTTTATCTATTCAATGAATATTATAGTCCACTATTTTATCATTTTTATAATATTCAGAATGACATTTCTAGGTTAACGGCTCTGCAAAATTTAAAAAAATTAATGTCTCCCATGTATTTCATTATTATATTTTTAATAAAATTTAAAATTCATGCATCTGCTGGTGTATTTGTCCTACAAATTCCTTCATTATGGTGAACAGTAGCAATGTGAAGGTCTCTCATGAGTTTTACAATTTCATCTTAATTTGGGGTTCAATAAAATAAAATAAATAGTTATTTTGTATTTTTTATATATATTTTTAATACGATACATTAATTTCTAGACTATATCCATTTCTTTTATACGTTATAATATATATTATTAATTGTATGGCAATACATATTTTTTATATAATTTAATAACTATAATATTAAATATAAATATAATAATCAATAATGACGACCGACACGACCATTCTATTTTAATTACATATCTATAATATTTACTATAATGGCCTTCCTTGTGGACATGCGCCATGTTGCTCTGTCTTTAATATTCACTATAATAATAAATTAATATTTTATATTAAATTGCCTTAAATTTAAAACATGTATTGTTACATTTTGTATTTAAAATGTTAATTGCAAGTATTGTAGAAAATCTGATTCTTTAGTGTGATGTCTGCCTTTATTTTTCCACTTAAGATGGGTATATTTAGGTAAAGATTATGTTAGGTTAGCATTTGTTCCCACAACACTTCTTTAAAGCGTTAAGAAAGGACCCGTAGCAAATCTTAAATCAATCAAAAGTCTTAAATGACAGCTGTGGTATCAAAAGAAAGGGGCTTACTAATACATTTCTCTTTCAAGTAAGGTTGAGTTTACTTTATGATTAGGTTAGATTCAGATTAAACTATATAGGTTAAGGTCTGTCCATCTGTTTATAGCCACATGTGTGGATAAGTGCCATTCACTTTTATATTCATAGGAGTGTGTTATGATAATGCAACAATTTTGTGCAATTTTATTATTGCATAGTAGAGACAGACGTTGGATCATTGGGAAGATGAAAAAAATCGTTCCTTCGTATTGAGTTTGAACTATTCGTGATATTTTAACGAGTTCATAATGAAGCATACTAAAACAAAAGCCAATGCTGAGTTATTGAAACAATTAATATTCGAACACTGTTGACATAATCTTAAATATAAATGAAAAGGTAGATATCACGCTAAAGTGTCGACAAATTCATTTTTGACCCGGACTTCCGAGAAAGATAATTGGATTTTTTTTATTTCTTATTAAACTCATAATATATATTATAATCTTGCTTTATATTAACTCTATAACATACATTTTAGTTTAAAGAAATCATGCTGACTACTCCAAGAAAGATAAAATGAATTATTTTCTTATTTGCATTGATGGCCACCTCTAAGAAACACCAAATTACTGAAGTTAACTCCCTCCAAAACTTTCATATATTCTGGGAAACCTAATGAAAGTTTTGTCTACTATGGTAACCCCTTCTAAGTCAAAGCATATGATCACATGAGATATTTAGAACATTTGAACACCACAAATGTTCAGTGCATATGGACAGCAGTTGTCATCAATTTATTTTGTTTGACTCGCAAAAATTGAAGGATACCAAATACATCTTGTGTATTCTCTTCAAACCTTTGTGCTGTCGCCACCTTGGAAGGCTTAAGGAGAACTATATATATAATGTACGCACAGCTCTGGAACACAGAGCTGATTTGGAACAAGGTGAGAACCATACCAGTCATAGAAAATATTTGTGGCAGTTCGTGGCGACCAAATGCTCTAGTAATAAGAAATATTTATGTAATACCTCTGGTAGCTTAAGTGAAAGGTTTAGATTGTTCAAGCTCTACTGTGGAGACAACTCCTAAGAATGAGATTACCACAGTTACATAACCACATTTAACATATTAAGTAAGGTAAGTTATGTTAAGTAAAGTTAGGTTAGGGTCATTTAATTTGGACTGATATATTTTATAGTTACTTATGTACTATAATAGAAAACCATATAATTATGCTCTCTTGAAGTAGACGAGCTGAGTTTATGATGTATATATATATTACATTAAAATATAATTATTTTGTAATTTTTGTGTGTAATAGGTATTGTATACAACTTAATTTCTATAATTAAAAATAAAAAACTTAAAAAATATGTAATAAATAAATGCACATATAACCAAAGTCATTATGAAACACCCGTCAATAAAACCAACTCAGCATTCCAAATGTTGACTAAACTAAAGACATTTTTCATATTCGTATTTTGATATTTCAAGAGTGGGTTTGATGAATATGATTAGGATATTGCCCTTTTGAAGCATTAATTTTCCGGTTGGTGTGTATGGCCACCGTAAGCTGCATACAATTAACATGTCAGATGCTATATTTAGATTCGTTGTTACATGGAATGCATTTTGTGTAAGGGGTCATTAAAAATTGAATACTGGGATTAATAAAAGGCAGTCATGAGTTTGTGTTTTTCTGCCCAACAGTTCACTGGTTGTAGTTTATAGCCAACATATTCAATATTTACCACCTTAGCAAATTAAACTGTAGTAAAACTATGGCAAAAATTGTCAGCAAGTTTATTAAAAATAAGTTAAATATTTTTTCTCATCAAATTAAGTTATACTTATGTAGTTACGCGGCTCTTCATTTGAAGTGTAAAAATAAGTAATAGATAAATAAATACTAAGATGACAGAAGTCAATCAATTACCATCCTGACCTGTAAACCACATTATGTTGATCCATGTGTTCCGTAGATATCGTGTTTTACTAATATACAGTCACTCGTATTCCACTAATACAAGTTTTATGAATAATTTAATCAATACACTGTGACAGGCATCTTTATATGTGAAAGATTCATCCACAATCATTTTTAAAGGATAAATTCAGTTAGGTATGGTTACAATTTAGCATAATTTAACTAATTAAATGGCCACTGAGTAATGGGGAGAAGGAATGTTCTATAACTGAGTGCTTCATGTATCATTAGAAGTTAACATTGAGAATTGAGAAACGGGTTAGATTTAGTAAATGTTGAGAATGTTGGATTATGTGAGTTGAGTTTACAAATATTTTTGATCATTAATATTGTCATTCATTTCATAGGGAATGAAATTAAAAATTGCAATGAAAAATCTGATTCATTTTTAAAGTACACATTGAGCTTATCAACAGTTACAAAAATCTGTACAAAACTCACAATGCATTCATCCTAGCCTAGTCGACATAGGATTGTAAGCACACGACAGAAAACACACACAAAAGCAAGCAGATATTTATTTTCTTTAAAAATGACGAAGAATTGGTTTGCAAATTTTTGTGAACAAAAACTTTATCCGAATTTTTCGGGAAATCAAAAATAGACTTGTCTTGATGGTCCAAATGAATAGGTACAATTCTTACCATTGAATCAACAGCTAGATCGTCACTTTCATCAGAATTCCAAAGATCTTCTAAGCCTTTTATATCTTTTGATGAATCTCCTTCTTCTATCCAAAGACCATTTTCAACATCGGGAGCCAGATTAAATGTCTCGACTCGATTTTTCATTTTATCATCTCTAGAATTTGCATTTAATATTTTATCTTCTTGATTCAGTCTGTTCCTGAAAGTGTCACTTGGTTTCTTAAGCACCTCATCACTTGTTTCTAAAATATCTTTAACAATTTTATGTTCCTCTTTGTTAAATATTGGAATGTTGTGTTCTGAATTGAACATCTTTTTCTTGTCTTGCAGTACATCTTTGAAGCTCCCAGTAAATTGTTTTTGAACCATACTTTCTTCATGGCTGGAACGTTTAACATCATTAAGAATTTTCTTCATGTCTTTCGAATCGGGACGCAAGATATCCAAAAAATCAAGATACACTTTTTTAGCATGCATTTTTTCATAGTCAACGACATCGTCAATCTTTGTTTCTGTATTTGAATTAACTTCTTTTGGTGTATAAAAAGGTCTTCTGACATCTGTATCCACATCAAAAACATGCTTAAAATTAGAATCAGAGTTGTTTTCTGCATTTTTGATCAATCTGTTAACATCTTCTACAATTTCTTCTTCAATCTTTACAACCTCTTTATCGACAGCATAAGAATCTATTGCCTTTTGTGTTGTACTGTTTAACTCATCTTCTTCTGAATCATAATAATCTTCATCGTAAAAAGAATCAAAGTTGTCTTCATTTGTATTGTGTTTATCATTTTCAAACCACATCTCATCTCCTTCAACAGGTCTAAGTAGTGTTCTGTCTCCTTGTCCCGAAACTGGCTTCAAAAAAGTAGTTTTTGTTGGGCTTTCTAGATCTTTTCCGAAATCCGTTTTTTTTCCAGAATTGGTACCACCACCTAAATTATCTCTCACTGGTATTTCTGTATCAAAACTCTTAGGCTTTGCCTTAATAAGAATACCTTTTCTACCACCAGGAGTCAAAACAACGGACACCTTATTTCTTTCGGACTCTTGATAAAAGGTTTCACCATTTATTTTCCCAGTTTTTTTTTCATAGGGTTCATCCTTAACTTTTTGTCCTAAATTAGCATTACTTCCTATATTCTCATTGAGCTGATACAAGATCTTAACTTGTCCGCTAGGAGTGTTGAATGTTTTAATTGATACTTCTGGCGCTTTTTTTACTATACTCTCTTCAATATAATAATCATCGACAACGTCTTGCTTATTGGGCAAAGCTAAAATTCGATCATTGGGAGAAACCAATTCCAATTGTAACTTCTCTTTAACATCGCTCTCATCAATCTTCATACCCTTTACACTGAAGTCTTTAATAAAAGCGTAAACATTATCAAAAATGCCAATCTTTCTCTTTTGCATAATTTCTTCCACATCCAAAAAATCTCCTGAATAATCGCTTTGATCTCTTTGAAGTTCATAATAATCAACTTTTACATCTCCAGATCCATTATCATTATTCGGGATCTCGCCCCCAATCAACAGGCTCCTCAAATAAACTTTCAAGTCTTCTTTTAAACGGGATGTTTTGTTGACTTCTATAAGCATTCTTTCAAAAACTGATCTCGTAAAATTAATTTTGTTTGTTGAATTTTCAAGGACATTGTCGTGAACAGTTTCAATATCCTTCTTAACCAAATTATAAGCTCTGTCGATGATTTTAATATAAAGTTCTTGATTTGAATCATCAAACTGTATATCATTAACTATTTTATTACTTGTTTCATTATTTTCAATTTTATTCAAAAACGTTTCATAAGTATTGGGAGAATTTTTATCGATTTCAGAATAAGGATACAAATAGTTTTTCTCAGTTGAACTTTCTAATTCGTTAAATACATTGAGTTTTTCTTTTGGATCCACTTTATTTTCATGATTTTTAAATGAGATATTAATTTTTTTATCAAGTACTTCCAATTTTACTTCGTCTTCTTGCAAAATAAACTTTAGTTCATAATTTTCATTCAATTTGGTTTTGTCGCGTTCCAGTTTGTCTTCATTATCCTGGAAATCATCATTTGCACTCTCATTCTTATTCACAACATTCTCATTTGAATCATAGCCGCGTTCTTTCATACTTTTAAGATCATCTTTACCATCCAATTTCTTAAACATTTCTAAATCTTTTTTAATATCCAAATAAAATTTGTCATCATCTCCAAAAGGATTAGAATGTTGTTTAATGTTTTCAGTTTCAAAGCCTTCACTGTTATATTTACGAGGAATTTGTTCACTGTTTTCAATTTTTAAATCAAATGTGTCATTATTTGTAAAAACATGAATTTCAGAATCATCAGTGAAATTACTTTGATTGATTATTTTGTTCTTTACAATTTCGGTATTATCTGTAAACATATTTTCACTTTTCCTCTCATTACTTTTGACAATAATCAGTTTAGTTTTTTTAATACCGTCGTCTTTTTCGAGTGCTATGTTTTCCGAATGCATTTCGTCAAATTTTTTGTCAAATGTATAATTTTCAATACTTTTATCATCACTTTTCGAACTGATTCCTTTAAAACCTTCATCAAACACTTCATCAGAAGACACCGGATCACCGGAACTATCACATTTATTCAATGCATTACTATCCTCATCTTCTTCTCCACCATCTGAATTCAAATCAAGAATTTTATCCAATTTGACATCTTCCAAATTGAACTCATCGTTGTTTGTTTCTCCGAAATCAATATGTGAAACTCCCACAATAGTGACAGACTCTTCTAAGATCGGATTATCATCTTTAGCCACATCAAATTGTATCTTTGAATTGGAAGATTCATCTTCATAACCATTTTCCATGGCTCCCGGCACAATTATAAGCTTTTCGGATTCGTCAAACTGCTGAAATTTGTCATCAGATTCATCAATATTTGTGTCGAATTCGGTTGTTTTCTTTTCGATATTGAAATCATTATCTGATTCAAATTCGCGATGAACTGCAAAAGTATTGTCTAAATTTCCTCGTTCAAGACCAGTATTTTTTCTTTCTCTGTAATTACTTAATTCTTCATTGTATACATCAGAACTGTAATCGAAGTCTATTGAATCTTGGTTGTCATTGACATTTTCAAAAGAATCTTGATTGTGGATGTTTTGTTTCAATAATAAATGAGTTGAACTGTGGTTGTGGTTTTGATCGTTTACTATTTGTCTATTGTCACTAGAAAAATCAGCAGCAATTATTTCCATATAGCTGCTATCAGATCTATTCATATTGTAAAAATGTCGATGTATATTTGAATCACTGTTATTTATTCTACTGTTTGTATAAATATCTTCTTTGTTTTTACTAAAAATATGTCTGTTTTTAGTAAAAGTAGTAGAATTATTATTATTATCTTTATAATCTTTCATTCTACTGTGATTTTTATCACTTTTTAATATGTAAAACTCCGCATATCCCTTTGATAATTCATTGTTTTTTGCAAATATATTAGAGCCGTTATTCTTCATAAATACATCACTATCTTTAAATGGAAATTCTGTTGAATCCTCATGTATATCATCTTCACCTCCAGATTCCTTCTTCAAACTAAAACTACTACTATTATCAATTGTTAAGACGATATTGGGGTTTCCTTTAGAATTACTAGACGTATCAATATCAGAAGAAATTCTTTCCGAAAAGCCAGAAATTCTTATCTCTTTCGCATTTTTCTTCACATTTAAATTTCCAGTACTTCTAAAACTTAAATAGTCTCTATCATCTAACGACACATTCGGTTTTCTAACATCGACTTGACTTGTCAAATCTGATAAATTACTCAATTTAATATCTCCTCCCGCTACAAAAGAAGCGTCGTCATTTCTTAAATCTAAATTACTACTAGAACTTAAATAAATGCGGTGTCCACTATCAACACCACTGGGGTTTCTGTTAATATTACCATTGAAATCTTTAGAAACACTTGCAATACTAGAATCACTGAAATTTTCATGTAAAACAGTTAAAAAATCATAAGAATTAGTGTAATTTTTAATTAATTTTGGAGTAAAATTCACAGTTTTTATTTGGTTTTTGATTAGATCGCTCGTTTTTCTTTGATCTTTGCTTGAATTCAATGTAAAAAAAAATGTTTTATTAATTTTTCTTCTTGGTTTTATGTCTTTACTCGTTTTTGATCCATGATTTCTGTTTGCAATTGTTTCACCAAGGTTAATTCTTAGGTCTACGCTAGAGCTACGTTGTGTATTGCCACGTGTGTTGTGGTGGATGTGGTCGTTGTCGGTCGCCTTGGTCAGTCAGTTTGGTTGCGCCCTGGAGCACCTGCGAGAGCAAGCGCACTTACGGACGATCTCTACCTCTTTAGTGTAACGTGTGCCATCGGTGCAGACGAATTGAACCTAAAAACATAAACAATACATATTAGTCATTGATAATTGATCTGGGCTTTTTTTTTACCTTCTGATTTTTTAGGACCGTCTTATTAATTATATTTTTATTATTCATTCATTTGACTATATTCTACAGCTCATTCATTACAATTATTACTATTAATATAATATTAATTGATTATTTGAAACATTAGTATTGTGCTTGGAAACTTTAATGTTTAAAGTGGAAGACTCCAGCTTGGGCAGCAAATAGTATCAGAAGATTTTATTAGCCCACAAGAAAGCCTTCCAACTGGCGAGAACCTTGACTGGCGGACATTGAAATTTCTGAACAGACTAAGAGGAATGAAGTCAACAGAACAAAGGACAACCTTGAGTAGTGGGGAATGCTTTGGCTGTCGAGTCACTGCTTTGTGACTGTGGAGACCTGCAGACCGCCTAACACCTAAGATCATGCCGCATGTGTCCGACTAGCTGTACATCCCAAGTCTCAATGCTGGGCAGCACACGGGTCATTGATCTTTCGAGATATTGGGCCAAAACATTTTAAAGATTGAATCCTTCTTTGGGTACAAATGCTTCATCACTAAAAGCTGTGAATATTGTTAGATCGTCTGCTCACCTTCCTGCGCTTGGTGGTACTGGGGGCGCAGCAGGCCTGGGGCCCGCAGGCCGAGGAGCGGCGGCAGCGCGCCGTGCGGATGCTGCGGCGGCTCTGGCACGCGCCCTCCGTCACATGCGAGCGCTCGCCCTGCTTGCGACACGCCCCAGCGCCGGACACGGCGGACACGCTCGACTGCTGCACTCCTGTAAAGGCCATCACATCACTGTCAATCGCCTAATCAAAACATCACCTTTAAAACATGAACAACTCGACAGTCAGATGTTCCTGTGACCCAAAGGAAAGGAGGACTCCATCTTGTTGGGAGCTGCTGAAGATCATCGTCCTCAGGGGCTCTAACACATTTCCTCTGCCCTCCACTTCTCTCTGTAACCTTGACTGTTAGTCTTCAGTAAGTAGCTTCTGAGGAAAGTGTGGTGGCACCAAAACCGGTAAAGTGATTTATTATAACTCAGTGGTGTCATGTGTCATACAAAGCTTAACTAGTTTTATTCTTTAAAAAAAATGTTGGGAAGATTGAACGCGAAGGGATCCAGATTGAATGAGGAAGAAGCACAGATGGTGCAAGAGCATCTTAATTTACCTTGAGTTGAACTGCCCATGGAATTGGTGGACTGTTGCCTCTGTTTGTAGTTTGTTCCTTTAGACTGGCCAAGAATTGTGGAACCTCCTGAAAAAATAATTATAAATAAATAATAAAGGACTGAAATACAAGGAAGCGTTTGATTATTGAAGCTATCGACATATATGAAAGGTTCCTACCAATGGATGCCAGCAGCTCGCAGTGCAATCCTCTGGTAGCCGGCTTGCATCGACAAGAGTAGTCGCTCTTGGAGTCTCCTTCTTGGACACAGCGCCCACCTCTCTTGCAGGGGTTAGGCACGCAAGCCTCCTATGAACAATCAATCAATATTTACTTAAAACAATGAACACTTCATTTAAGTTTTATAAAATTCTTATTATATCACTAGCTGACCCGGCAGACTTCGTACTGCCTCAATCGATAAATAAAAGACCTAATCTTTTGTATAAAATAATCTTAAAACAAACAAAACGAATCCGTATTTAATAAAAAAGCATTTTTTTAATGAAGCATGAAGTTGATACAGTCTGTTAATCAATTTAAAGCTTTCTCATAAACATTTTGTTTTGTTTTGTGGTGCGTGAATAAACAAAGAAGACGGTTTTCCGACGCGCAAACACGCGACGTATAATTGTCCATGCACGAAACAGGGAAACTCCAAGTTGAATCCGCAAACTTCTAACGACTGTCCTTGCGATTTATTTATGGTCATCGCAAAGGCCAGGCTTACTGGAAATTGTAAGCGTTTAAAATCGAATGGTAAATCCGTTGGAATCGTCGGTATCCGCGGGATCAAGACATCCTCTCCTTTGTATTTTTCTTTTATGATTGTTGCCTCAATGACGTTATCATCAGCTTTTTCACAGCCAGTCTTGTTCCATTGCACAGTCGAGTTTAATTAATGTTACGCAGCATGATGACAACTGATCCTACTTTTAACTGCAAATTGTGAGGTGGTAATCCAGACAATTCCAGTGAATTTAAAATCTCCGTGGGATAGTTGACTACGTCATCCTGGTTCATAACGGTGTCGACTGATTTGCAGGAAACCAACTTTCCTGGAAGAAAATTCTGAATGGTCGCATTGAGATCCTCGACATCTTTATTTTTCGCCGCCAATATTGCTCGTTCACCCAGCCAATTATGGTTATTAAACTTTTGCGCTATATCTGGGAAAACACGCCGAATAAGCTCCTCTTTTGAGTTTGTGATGTGACAGAAATCTGTGGGTAATGTGATGAATCCGGTCGAGGTGTCCACTGCAACTTTATCATTTCCAATGTCTAACAATTGCTTCTCAAACACATTTGCAGTTTCATCTTGTTGCAAAAATACTCGCATGTTAGTTGTTAATTGGAGTGTCTTTACATACTGCCACAAATTCGATGACTTTAGGCATGCATTTAGTTCATCAGCAACAGTTGATCGGGGAATAACTGGAAGAGTCTGAAGAAAATCATCTGACAACAGAATCATGGCCCCACCCAAAATATTTTGGTTGTCACGAAGATCTTTCAACGTTCTGTCCAGTGCTTCCAGTGACCTCTTATGGGCCATTGTGCATTCATCCCAAACATTCAATTTGCATACCTGTAGGATCTTGGCCATTGCGCTATTTTTGGCGATGTTGCAAATTGGTGTTTCGGTGATTTGCATGTATAATGGTAATTTCAAGGCAGAATGTGCAGTTCGCCCGCCTTCTAGCAGAGTCGCAGCTATTTCAGATGAAGCCAACGCTAGAGCAACATCATTTCGCGATCTAATCCTCGCCAAAAGCAATGAAGTTAAGAACGTTTTTCCGGTTCCTCCGGGAGCATCAACGAAATAAATTCCATCAGATCCACTGTTCACAGCTTCTATAAAAGTGCTGTACGCAATTCTTTGTTGTTGATTTAATTGGTGGAATTTAGTGGAACGTTTGTACGAACTGTTTCGGCCAATGCTTCAATGGCGTACTGTTGTTCTCTTTGCAACTCGTGGTTTAATGCATCGTGCATATGACGATTTGGTGCTGTCATTCCCAAACACGACAATACTTTATTTTCCATCAATAAACACATATCTTCTATCATGATCAATGTCTCATTGTAAATTTCTGCAGTCATTTGTAGTGTAGGATTCAAAGTTTGACGGCGCACACGATGCAAAACATCCTCAGACATGTCATCTCTATACTTAACCCACAAATCTTTTGGATTCGAGGGGAAACATGTCGATATGATAATCACAAACAATGTACGAATTTGATGCGGTGATGAAGATATTACGGAATCCTTGAACGTATCATCCCATTGCGAATCGTTCTCAAGTAAATGTAATGGTGTTGCCATATACTACAGATCACCAAAGTAAAGAAAGTTCTCGCGCACTCATAGATATCGTAACACAATATCGTAATACTTTTTTCCGTGTGCGACAGGATGGATTGACATATTAGTTGGTTGTCAAATCTAATGTCAAATATTATTGTTGCGTTCAGAAATTTAATTTGTGACAAAACTTAATATTTATAAAACAAAATAATCTGATAGATTAACAACTGAAGTTAGCTAAAACTAAGTTTCGCGAAGCCGACCAAATTGGAAATCAGTACTACTGATGATCTATTACATTTTGTGACTATACCATTTGGTCGCATTCGCGATATTATCACTTTTTTGAGTTTCGGAACACGACATTAGATCCTCCAACGCGCACGCGAAGACTATTTTGATAGATATGATTGAATTTGAACTTTGTACAGCGGTAATAAAATTGCAAATTGACTCTTCGAAGTTAGAAACACACCTACATTTCTTAGACAACAGTGAGTGATTTAATTTGAACTTTGTTGAATAGCAATAATATAGATATATAGATATAGATAGATATATAGATAATAAGTACCGAGAAACTATGTCAAGTGCGCGGTAAGCACTCTGCGCACACAACGTTATTCGTTCAAAAAGCGCGCCGCACAAATTGAATTGTGTGTATCAAAGTTGATTTTGTGTGCGGATCGTAAATATAGATATTTAAACGCATGTCAACCGCGCGTCATGTCAACCGCGCGGTAAATATTATGTACACACTTCGCGTTCTCATAATACCACGCGGTGCGTGAAATGAATAAAGCATATGAAAGATGATATTGTGTATAGATCTTGTTTTTATGGGACTTTTATATGGGAAAAAGAAAAGAGCTGTTTTTAGGGTTTTCCCGGCAATTATTCAATTTTTTCTCACCTTTTATACCTTCCTTAGACCTCCACGAACATTTCAAGACCAAGATAAGATAAATCCGTTCAGCTGTTCTCGAGTTTTAGCCAGACTAACGAACAGCAATTGATTTTTATATATATATAGATAGATTACGACAGGTATTGCCTATTTAATATTCTTCTTTACTATCAGATTTGTATACCATTTTACAGTTTTAAATACAATTTTATAATTTTTTAAAACGACTTTGATAGCAATATCAAAATACTTACTGATTAGCTCAATTTTGTAAGAAATATATTTTTTCTCATCAAAATAAAGATGTTAAATTATGTTATGTAAGATTCACGTAAAACTGAATGGCTATAAACACGCGATCAAGGGGGTATTATAACTTGAATTTAAAACATAATTTCACACATTAATTTGTAATATAACATAATATATTTTAAGTCATTTCTCATTAGCCTTGATTTGAATGGTATTATATAAGATATTGATTTATAATGATTGATTACCTGAGTATCTCTTGGATCTCCCAGCATAGGAGGAGCGGCTGGCGGCGGCTCAGCTTCCATCTCTTCCAGTTGGGCGCGGCCGGGACTCACTCGGACTTGCCTCGCTGCGTTAGTAAAGTCCACTGGCTTATGGTTGATCCACACTTCTTTCAAACAACCTGCAAGAACACAAAAGTCCTTATAAATACGTTAAATGAGTTAAGAAGCCAGTTGCATTGAACTAGTAAAATTCAAGTACGTATATTTGAATAGCATTAATTGGCGAACTTCTCTACTGTAGACTCTGGTATTATTACAATATACGAAAACAAAGAAACTTTCGTTGGTGGAAAAAATGTTACCTGTTTAATTAATAATATATACTTTGATAAACCAAAATACATATATTGCCTTCGTGGACATTGAAAAATCATTTGATAAAGTTGATTGGGAAAAGCACTTCGATGTAATGAAAGAAATTGGAGTCGAGTACAAAGAACAAAGACTCATATTTTCACTTTCAAAGAAGAAGCTGCCATAGTACAAAAGGAGGCAAAAATTCATCAAGGGGTAAGACAAGGATGCTCTCTGTCGCCTGTACTCTTCAACTTGTACATACAACATGCAATTAATGACATCAGAGAAAAAATGAGCCATAGAGAGGGGGTTAAAATACACAGCCAATAGATTGATATGATAAGGTTTGCTGACGACAAACCTTCTTAATTCTAACTTTAATATGAAGATAAATACCATAAAAACCAAAGTTATGAGAGTAAGCCGCAATGAGCAGCAGAACATTAATACGCCCTAGACAGGAGTATTTGCAGCAAGTGTTCGAGGACGAGTTGTAGCTCTTATGCTGAGCTTAAAGGGTTGCAGAGGATCGAGAAGAGTGGAGATCGAGATGCAAGATTTTGTTGCTGCAAACCAATCCACCGGATTGATACTACGAAGAAGAAGAAGAATTGTTGAGGTCAAGAACCTTTTTGAGCTTCTCTGTTTGAAAGAACTATGATAGACAGTGGGTCACCTTTGAAGCTTGTGAGGTTCCTGAGATGCCAGCGGCTGGCTGCTTCCCTGGCTGTTGGTTCCGGCAGCCCCCCCAGGTACAGGGGAGTGTTGAGCCTGAGGACCTCTTTGGGGCCTTCATTGATTATGGAGCGCGCTAGTCCACCATCCACAATGAGAGTAAAGGTCTTTTTGATGGCCAGCAACTCAGCTTTGTGGTAGTTTCCGTCTGATACCATCTCGAAACTGAAAAGAATATTTACAAATAAGTCATAAAGAAAATTAAAAGATACATAAATTACTTTAAGTAGATGGAACGTTTTTCGAGTATCTTTCCACTGATGAATTATAATGAACTGCTTTTCTAGCTATTTCCTTAATCTCATAAATTGCGCCTTGGGGCAAATTGTGTAGACTAATATATTTTCTAATAAACAAATATATCAGATACGGTTTATAGTTTTTGACTGAAATACAATATTTATTATATTCAGTCATATAGCAAGTTAATTTTGAAGATTACAACACTAGGATAAAGCTGTAATATGAGGCTACGAATTCCATGAAAAGCTCATGACAGCTATAGGCGTCATACGCAGTGAATGGGTTAAAACCACAGGCAGGTTAAGGAGTACTTTGTAAAGTCGGTGAAATACCATAACGGTTTACTATTGATCTTCTATGCTTAGGTAGATATAGGATTTAGGATCGAGAGGAGTGGAGATCGAGATGCAAAATTTTGTTGCTGTAAACCAATCCACCGGATTGATACTATGAAGAAGATGAGTATTACCTGTACATAGTAGAAACGGGATGATTTCCAACATCATAGCTGACCCTAATGCGACCATTGAACAACTCGACAGCCAGATGCTCCTGCGAGCCGAAGTAGAGGAGGACGCCGTCTTGTTGGGAGCTGCTGAACACCATTGTCACGTTAGCTTCAGGACGGGTCCTCAGGGGCTCCAGCTCAATGTATGAGTTGTTTTGGGCGAAGGTTAGCGATGTCAGATATTCACATAGTTTTCCTAAAAATAACAAATCACTTAAGCATTTCATTTATTTATGTAAACATAAACAGGTGAATACCGACAGATGGTGATAGTGATGCTGAAGTCTCATCTGTTAAGCGTTGTATGTGGAGTGTTGATCCGCCAACATCATGAACTACAGCCCGACATTTACGAATCATCCTTATTATTACAGGAATTCACTATGAATGGGTGGTGTACACGACTTTTGTCGAACACCAATCGAAATTGGTGTAAGACAAAAAAGGTGAGGAATAAAATTCACACCAACCAGGGGTATGTTATAGCTCAGAAATCAAATCAAAAATGATTATTTTTACACAATGTTACACAATATAAGACCTGGTGTGTAAAAAAAGGTAGTCGAATTTTAGTTGACTTACCGGAGTAGCCTGGAGCGCACTTGCAGAGGTAATCAGAGGGTGGGGCTGCAGTGTCCGGCCTGGGCGTGTAGCAGACTCCGTGCACGCACTCGTGGTGGGCGCAGGGAGAGGCCTGGGGGTACATGGCGGGGCCCAGTTCGCAGAAGCGTCCTGCGAAGCCTTCCGCGCAGGTGCAGGTGTAGTCGTTGAGGCCGTCTGTGCAGGTGCCACCATTCTATATAAAAAAATATGATTTGTAGGTTAAGATGGTTAGGTTAAAAGGTCATGGGTTTGATCGCCTAATGAGATTAAAATAAAAATGCTCTGTGAATACCTCTCATTGGTATAATTTTTTATCTCTTACCAATAAATGCCAGTCATATACTCAAGGAAATATAGAACGATCCTTAACTATTTAACTAAATACATTGTATTCACTTAAAGCCGAGCTTATATAAAAGTTTAAATACTTTAAATCACTAAAAGTAGGTTACAGCTATTATTTATTAAGAGCCAACATGTGAAACGTTAAAAGTTCTAATAAATATCAATTATTTAAGTAAATTCTCAGGGTCTACTTATATTTACCTTTACTGTATACATTAATTTCAAAGATTTGAGGGTAAATTACACGTGCAAATGCTGATTTAAAAATTCACCCTCGGAGATATACCGCAGAGCTTCATTCTACTGTTTTATTAACAAAAGTTATTTTAGAGCTCTGACAAAAAATTTCAATCAATATTTTTGGACTCATATGTTTTTCAAAAAAAAAATTGTGAGCAATACATCAAATTATCATATTCATTGGTTGATTTTCGGCTGGATTTTACAGTGCTGTGATCTCACCTGACACATGTGGCTAGCACAGTCATCCACGTTGATGGAGCAGTTGTCCCCACTGTAGCCAGGAAGGCACTCGCACGTGTGGTGAGTGAAGTGATCCAAGCACTTGCCGCCAATACCGCAGGGGTTGAACTCTGCAGAACAGAACTGGATCTTCGACTCGCATTTGTCACCTAAAATGTTAGAATACCATTATTCAAAATATGTCTTAAGCAACATGCTTTTAATACCGTGCTACACAAGATAAAACAAATGTTAACATACCGGTATATCCTGCTTGACACTGACAGCTGTAAGAGTTGAGTTGATCCACGCAGGTAGCGTTGTTGAGGCAGGCATGCTCCATGCAGTCGTCTATGTTAGTCTCGCAGCGCATGCCGGTGAATCCAGCAAGACAGTCACAGCTGCAATAGAGCCAAGTCATTAATATACCGCCGAGGACAAAACACACCATGTTTCTATCATGTGCAATATTTATACATACAAGTATATCTCATCTCCTTAGTGCGTCTTTGCCTAACTAAAACATTTAATGTAAAAGGTCAATTTAAATCCTTGTGAGATTAATCAATGGATACAATGATATACCTCACTGTTATACAATCCCCATACTTGCTTGCGACACTCTTATAATCAACCTTGTAAAGTATTGGTTCAATAACACAACCTTGTAACATTGTCTCTGTAGCCTGCATTATATGAATGAATAATCCTGCAAGATGATGAACAATTCCTGTGACTTATATATCTAGTCTGATCTATATCCATTATTTTCTGGGAGTAAGTCTTATTCGTTTATTGTCAATCTTTATGGTTACGAACCTTCCTCAAACACTCACCGGCAGTATTATCTTTGTACAACTAATGCGCTCGGTAACTTCTCAGTATGCATTACCTGAAACGTCCTTCTTCCAGAACGCTGCAATTGCCTTGATTGCCGCATGGGGCGCCATAGCAGGCGTCTATCATCCGGAGACATCTCTCGCCGTGGTAGCCAGGGGCGCAGTTGCATGAGAAGCCGCCATCAGCTGCAGGAGAGCAAGCTCCACCATGCGCGCAGGGTGCAGAATGGCAAGCGTCACACTTACCGATCACCTCATCGGGAGCCTTGCCTAAAAGTTATTATAAAAATATAATGATAAGAGTAGAGCATTTATCAGAGGAATCAAACTAAAAAGAGAGTTCAAAATTTAGGATATCCAGGCATTGTATAAATATATTCCTATATAACTGATATTGGATCAAGATCGTAAACTAGTTGCAATCCTTTATCGACAAAGAACTTTGATCGTCATATTAATAGTTCAGCGTGGATAACTTGTCCTTGGAGCGAATCAGAGTACAATCCTCTTCCCATATCTATTCCACATCTAAGACATATTGATTCCCAACGACCCCTTGGGCAGAAGATCAGATGATCGTTGCACTTGATCCTAAGGATCGGGTCATATTATCTATTATGACCTAGTCTTCGGGCCCAGTAGTTATTCAGTTAAGTCTTAGTTCGCTACTTTTAAAGAAGGCATCCTTGAGGATGAAGAGGACATCCTTTTATGGAAGAGTTGGCTCACCTTTGCACTGGAAGGCTGCAGCAGGCGTGCTCAGGAGAAGTTTGTCCTTCATGTTGGCGGGATCTGAGCACCGCGCTATCCCCGGCTCCACATAGTCAACTTTGACCCAGTCTGCCAGCCAGCGGAGCGAACAATCGCAGTAGAGGGGATTTGAGCCCAGTGCTCTGAAAATAAACAAAATAGCAAAACTTTAAATAATAAATAAAAATAAATAAAATAAGTAAAAATAAAAAATATTAAAACATTAAAAATGTAAAGAAACATTTAAAAAAAATATACATGTATTTTAAATCAAATGTAATAAAAACTTGTAGATCACTTTACCAGTGTGTGTTTCTCGTTCAAACTCTCTGATAGATATAAGTTATCATACTAAGTGTTATTATATATATATCTATATATATAAAAGAAAGTCGGGTTATATTTGTTTTTATAACTCAAGAACGGCCTAACCGACTTGGCTGAAAATTGGTGGAAAGGTAGCTTAGAACCCAAAAACGTCCATGGTATACTCAAAATTGATTTGATTAAGAAAAAATATTGAACATTTACGTAAACATGTTTTCAAACAAGACTATTGTCATTTGACAGATGTCAGTTGAAGAAAGTGTTGCTATAGCCAACGCCATAACTAAAAATGACGCAAAAGTAGGTATTGTAAGTAGGTACCTACGTAAGGTACGGAATATTTTGAAACAAAAAAAAACATAAGACAGGAAAAAAGTCAAAAACAAAATAAATATGAGTTAAAATATCAGTTTAATCTTTTATTTGTAAAAATGTTATAACAAAAGGCAAGGAATCTGACAACTGATATTATTATTGTCTATGGTTACATAGATATTTTGAAGTCTATCGGTTGACGTTTTGTTTCAAGAACTTTCAAGTTTCTGTTAGCTTATTGTGCCGATATTTGCGACCAAAACGATCGAATCTTTCACGAAAAAGCCATCATGGAACTAGGGATTGAAACATTACGAATGTAAGGCAGTGATTTGGTGGTTTTGGCATCCTAACCTCGAATACCAACGATGAAATTGCGCGCTTTCAAGTTTGGTACAAAGCGATTTGGCGTATATTCGCAATCGCTTATCACGAACGTCATACTGCTGTTGTGCATTTGGCGGTGCATCTGGAGAATGGTCATTGGGTATATTTCACGGCTTCAAATGTTGTTCAACGTGCTGAGACACTTCCAGCGACAACATTGACAAGTCTCTTTACGATATGCCAAAGCGATCCGTTTGCACGAACTCTAGAATGGACGAGGATTTAATCCGACATTCAAGGTATTTATTTATTTATTTTTGTACTTACACACAATCTGATTAACAGAATAACATACTACACTTATTGCTTTGAATTATGTATGCTAATTCTTAAAAAAAAGTGTTTATAAATCAGTAATATTGTCTTTGCTTTTGATTCTGTAAGGACAGATTCACCATCGAATCGGATCATTCCAACCTCTCGAAGATGCACAGCATAAATTTGTACAAATATACTTCAATGACAATATGGAGGAAGAACTTGATCAAGGTCTACAAAGTCGTGATCAGAGCGGATAAACGACTATCTGGTACACACGTCGTGATACTGGGCAACTACAACAGATATCTGAAACACGTCGTTCATATGACACGTTGCAATACCCACTGATGTTTTGGCAAGGAGAAGATGGATATTATTTCAATATCAAAATGAAAAATCCATTGAATGGTGAGTAATCAATATATATATAATCAATATCATAGTTTTGATTCCGTCATAACATACATTTTTCAGTGCTTGGTTTTGCTTTAGGTTTCCAATAAATGACCAATTACACTGCTTATTACCAGGAAAACAACAGACTTAAAGATTAAGATGTTTTTTTAGAGAAAATTGGACAAATAACCGGCAAACGATTTAAAATCATTTATCTTCACCCCTTTATAATTATGCTACAAATATGGATGTTAGCTTTACATACAAAATTAAAAATCTATTGTCTTAATTTCAGGTGAAGAAACTACCAAGAATCTAAGCTCGATGAATTATAACGCATATCGTTTGACGATTCGTCGAAATGCTGACAACTACTTGCTGAAGTTTCGTCGATTACTGCAATAGAATTCAACCAGACCAAATATATGATATCATATGTACCGAAAAATTCAACTTAATAAAATCCAAAATCTTCTCATTTATTGCCTTTCGGGTGAAACAAAGTTCACCGGGTCAGCTAGTATAGATATATATATATAGATATTTCATGAAGTCTGCTATGAATACGTTCCTTTTTTTTCACTTGTATATTAATTGAAGCAACATTATATATACATTAACCCTCTTGTAACATTTTAATAAGATCAGACGATTACCCGATGCTCCTGAGGAATGGATTATTTAGTCCTAAGAGACGGTTCAACTCAAAATATTAACATAAAAGGGGGCGTTTTATGAAAAATCGACGCAAACACTAAAGCGAAAATCTCCAACAACAAAATGTGGAGAATGATGGGGGATGTCACTTACATGTGCGTTATGGAGCCTAGTCCAGTGAATACTCCCTCTGGCAATGCAGACAGCCTGTTACCGTGCAAGGACAGAACCTTGAGAGCCGCCAGTCCCTTAAGCGCCCCAGCTTGCACGCAGCGCAGCCGGTTGTAGTTCACAATGAGCGTGGAGAGCCGCGATAAACCTCTGAAGCTGGCATTGGACAACACTCCCAACTGGTTGTTGCTGAGGTCCAGGCGAGTCAAGGCCGTCAGGTGACGTAGGCGCTCAGGGTTAATTGTTGATATGTTGTTGGAGTCCAAATAACTGTGAAAAAAACAAGTAAATTAACGAATAAAACATGTAAACCTTTGTACGAAACCACTGAGTGTTAATAAATCACTTTACCGGTTTCGGTGCCACCACACCTTCCTCAGAAGCTACTTACTAAAGACTGGAACTAAATACATAACAGTTAATCAAGGTAACAAAGAGAAGTATTAGGGAGATCTGTTGACGTAACAGTTAAACAGAGTAAATTTACAGGAACACTTGTTTTATTCTTTAAATCTTTTAACACCAAGTTACTTCATTCTAACGAGTATGAACAAGCAAATTAGTTTTTTTTCCCTATTCTTGCCACTAATTTTTAGTCAGCTGCAATTCTCCGTGATTTTTCCCAAGGCATGTAGAGATCCACCAACCAGAACATATATATCGTCACAGACAGTCTTCAGGTTGAAATCCTGGAGAATTGAAAAAACAATCTGCAGTTTTCGAGGCATGTAGGATTTTTATTAGTCTGTATTTTTAAAGATATCAGATCATTAGCTAAATACTACAGAAGGCTTTTCCCTTTAATCCTAAAGAAAGGTACAGTTAGAAGCTAATGATTTGTAGTGAATGGCAAGGCGATCAAGAATAAAAGGCAGATATGGATGTTAACCCTATCATTACGGCTTGGTTTGAATACAAATTATACTGTCAATTATAAAACTAGTATTTGAAGCATAAATGTACTAATCTGGCCTATTTTCATATATCACATTGGTTATTGTATCCTTTAGCAGATGATTTTTATCAGATGATACATACAAAACTATTCTAAGAAAGTAGCAAAACCATATATCACGTCAACCGATGTCAACAGTCGGCAAATCTTATGACGGCATATGTCGACAACCGATGCGAAAGGGTTAAGGAGCACACCTGTTCCATTTTATACTCCATTGACATAACTGGGACATGCATTAGGCAAAGCTTTTGGTAGTAGACATAACTTTATGAAGATAACATGTGGTGACTTTAAAGTAGATTTTAGTATTACGTAAAGTATCTATTACAAGTAGGCTTAAGTATACTTAAATCTACTTTAAATTAAGAGAACATAGTTCCTTCTACTATATGTTATTAGTCTTTGGAGCAATTCATTTTGCAGTTTGACATTCAGGTTTTTATGCTCTGTCTTTAATTTTGTTTACTCGACTGTAAATACATGATCTTTTTGACAAAAATGATCATGTATTTGATGTATGAATGTAAATACATGATCCTTTTGAAAATTTTGACAAAAACAGTCGTTCTATGAACTATATATTATATTCACCACAAATGTCTCGCCAAAGAGTAAAATAGTGTCACGAAAAACTTTAAAAATAATCATTCTACTCACAGCTGTGTTGTTTCGGCTGGTATATTAGTTGGAAGAGAGTCTAATCCTGCTCTTGAGCAGCGGACTACTGTACCTGCACATTTGCAGGACGCAGGACAATAGCCGCCAACTAAGCATCCTTCTTCAGACTCACCTGAAAGGTAGAAAAACATATTATTACTTTACAAAGCAAGATATGTCTTTTTTTTTCATTTTAGACTGGCAAAGACAAATAAATAGCTTCAAAATTAAGCTTTTAAGATGTTATAAGTATAATTGAGTTAATCTAAGGAGGCTCTTTAGAAGATGACAGTTGACAACGAAATTAAGGTTATAAAAATGTGACTTTATTTAGAATACTTTTTATAGGTTAGATATGTGAAAGGAATCAGGTTCGACAACATTAACCTTTCCTTTAAGGTGATAAAATAAAAACGCGCATCAATGCGTAAATATATTATGAAGGAATACCTAAAATCTTAACCTTGTATTGATTATATTTATAGAGATATTGATGGTTATTAGAAGCAATGTGTAGAAGATACACATCACAGGGAAGGAAAGGTTGGCTTAAATTTGACAAAGATTAATTCAGGTTAGGTAAATAATACATGATTTATAGGTAAAATCGAGTTTGGCATATATGGTTTATTTTAGGTTATGTAGGTGCAACTTACTGGCACATTTGAAGTCATGGTGCGGCACATCCTTCAGAGGCATTGATCGAAGTCTAGAAGGTTCTTTGCAAGTTGCTGTAGTGGCCAGGCCACTGCTCCGCAGCCAAGAGCCTAGCCAGGCAAGGTGACAGTTGCAACGGAATGGGTTGCCATCGAGAGATCTGCGAAGTGAGGCAGAACCAGGTTAACAAGCGCAAAATTTTGATATAAGCATTTATATATCGATATAAACATTCTTGCCAAATTTAAACTCAATCAGACATCGGGAAATCAATTTAAATCAGCATTTAAATTTTTGACAGATGCTAAATAAATATAAAATTAATTAAATTCTTCTTCGCAGAAGGATTGATGCGGCAAAAATAATGCATCTGGTTGAATATTCCGCTGAATCCTCTGCTGCTCTCTTCAATGTCGCAGAAGAGATGTAGTTTATTTCCTCAAACGGTTGCTGTAAATACTATCCCCATGTCTAAGGCATCGCTTTAAATTGATCCATTCCACTGTCACTTATATTGTTCATACATGTGGGCTTCCCTCTCCGTGATTATTACATTTTATTTTTCTTTCCTCCTTTGATTATACTGAGTCTCGTAATTCGTATTTGTTCTTTCCAAAAAATCATAATGTTCTCCTGTAACATCTTATCTCACATTTATATTATTTATTCATCCAGTGTATGAAGAACCCTATGACACATTTATTGGCCCCTGTAAAAGGGATGGGGCAAAAATATTTATTTCGATTAGGTCGATTTTTTTTCTGTTCTTCTTCGAAAAAAAATCGAATTTGAATTCGAAGTGAATCGTATATAAACATCTCTATTTTTAAATAATAGAATTTAAAGTGCAGCGAATATTATATTTGTAAAGTTTTAGCTTGATACGTATGGCATTTTTATTTCTCTGTGTAAAAGAGATGGGGGGAACATTATTTTTTCTATTATTTCGATTCTTCTTCTCTTCTTCTTCGAAAATAATTATATTTTAGTATCATTTTTTCCCGCATGGCGGCGTGTGGATCAGTACAAATTTACGACTTTTAGTAGCGCGTTGTTCTTCGATCGATTTGTGTTTTTTGTTGTTCTAATTATTATATTTATTGTTAGTATTGTTAGAGGTTGTTTCATTAAAGAAAACATTCGAGATCGGGTCGCGGATGCCATAGGAATCGGTAAATCTACAGTATCTCGGATCACAGAGGAGAAATACGGTGAATCTTCATTAGAAGAGAAAAAAATATTAACACCAAATAAGAAACAACAGAGGAAATGCTTAATTACAAAACCCAAAAGCTTTAATTTGGCAGCAATTCGGAATCACGTGTATGCATACTATGACCGCAACGAAATACCAACACTTCTTAAACTGATAGGTTCTCTAAAGTCAGTGAGATTATTTCAAGGCAGTGGGACGTCTCTTAGTAAGTTTAGCTTAGTTATGTGCTAATATTTATCTCTACACTCGCTTTTATTCATAATTTTCATATAACTAATATTATTATTTATAGTTTGTTTTACATATCTCTTAAAACCTGTTAATATTCACTTATAATTGATAATAATTATAATATTTCATTTCAGTAGGTATTTACAAAAACAATCGAAAATACGATTATCTATACCCCAACATTGGTTTTCGCAGCAATGAGAGATGGCGTTCTACAAGCGTCAGATTTTGTTTTATTATAGTTACAAATTGCCGTATTTTTTCTAATTTGTAACAATATGTTTATATTTTTTATTATTTTGTTTTTATTATGGTATATTTACTTTAAAAACTTATTATATATAAGAAGAGAGGCTTTTGTTTATGTTGATAAAATTAATATAGGTAGCGAACGTTTATACAACGTTATATCGGACGATATTTAGCACAGGGCAATAAATGTGTCATAGGGTTCTTCATACACTGGATGGATGATCATATATAATGACATTATTGATGAACAAACTTACAAAGTGTGAAGAGCAGTGAGGTGATCGAACGATCCAGGCATAACACAGGTTATTTCGTTTTCATTCAGAGACCTGTAAGAAAAACAAATTGATTTATAACATACGTGCAAAAGTTACTTTAAATCTGCAACTTACTTATATTCCTGATGTTGTGGCTTTTGGGTTGAGCCGTGTGCGGTGAACTTTTTTCAACCAATATTTCGACCGCCATTGCAGGGGTCTTCTTCAGGATTAATAATTTATTTAGTTTACCACACACGGCTCAACCCAAAAGCCACAACATCAAATCTGGCCGTGAAAACCTAAGAAGTAATTTTACTTATATTCCTGTTTAAAATTGCTGCATTTAAAGGGATCCTATTTGGTGCAGGGAGTAAATAAAACTTAACTTAAAACAGTTTACTGTAAAGTGATTGTGTGTAGTCAGCGATTAAAACGGTAAGTGCTCTCGCGATCCAATGTGGGGGGAGAGCAACAATTTTACCTGTGATTGGGTTGTTTTGTTATACTTATTGGCATTACTCTGTTTGTTATTTTTTTAGATGATAAAGATCACAAGAAGTAGAAACTCAAACACAGATAACTCAGAAGGATACAAGATGCACACAATGTCTTATGATGGGTCCGCATTAGATCATTCTAATGCAATCCATTACAAGTTCCATATATGCTTTTGCCGTGCATCAAAGGCATCTGATAACCATGCTGGCCACTGAAATAGTGTAACCTAATGATAAGATGGATACAATTTACTTATAAATGTTTACTTACAGTATTCTCAGGCTGTGAAGTCCTAGGAACATTTTGTTAGTGACTGCCGAGATACTGTTCCCATCCAGCAGAAGTTCTTGCAGTTTGTTGGCTCCCTCAAAGGCGTTCTCCTCGACGATGCGCAGTCCTGCATGACGCAGGTCCAGGCGTACGAGAGATGGCAAGCGGCCCATTAGGCCATCAGAGCGGATGGAGCCGAGACGGTTCTCACTAAGGATGCTGGAATAAAGACAGTCAACCATTTAAGATAGTTTTAAGTCTTCTCTGTATCAAGAGGTGCAGCAATGTGGGACTCAGTACCATCTTCAACGTGGTAATACATCTAGGATTGGAGATATAGTATTTCAACTGAGCGCTACTTCTAAAAGAACTATTTGAAACATAAAAATCATCTTCTACTACTACCTTTTTGGTAACACGACGAAAGCGTTTTTCACCAAAGTTAGAACAACTTCCTACAAATTAAATTTAGACTCACTTCTAAATGGATAAACTAGTCATTGATCAACGTAGATTATGACTGGCTTTGACGCTTTTATTGACAGAGTTATGACAGTTTGTTTTAACATAATTCGAACAATAGATTCTGCCTAAGAAGAAACACGTAAACACACGTAATTACAATAAGTGTACGATTCTATTTCTCAAATAAATTTAATGTTGTTACAAAAAACGTCACCCAAGGCGCCACATATACTTTATAAATATGATTTTCGATTAGATGTAGCATATACATCTACATTTGGAGGATACTTACAGCTGTGTGGTGTGTATTGGGACATCTCTAGGTATTTCAGTCAGTCCCAGCCCGGAACAGGTCAAGACACTGCCTCTGCAGGAGCATGGCTCGGGGCAGGGTATCTCCACTGGGCATCCATCATTGGCTTCAAGATCAAGCCCACCTTATAAGCACAAAAAGAAAGTGTTAAGCCATATCAGAGATGAAGTTACAGGAGGGAGTTTTTTTTTTTTTTTTGTAATGTTAATCATTTAATCAACTAACTTTGTTAGTAACCGCCAGCAGACTTCGATCAATAATATTTGATTGAATTGCTCTAATACTGTATTTATAACATATAGACATATTTCTGTTTCAGCTGCCCTACCCGGCCCTATGACTTCATCTGACAGCACAATACTCTTGAGTTCAGTCGTCGGGAAGTTTATATTTCCTGATGGACCCTCAGGTGCCAAGATATCTCGGGACAAAGACAATAAAGACTGACAGAAATGAGTGGCGGCTATTTGTGATGAACAGATATGGAATGTTAAAGGAAAAAAGTCAACATAAAATGAAAAATAAGCAATAAGTAAAATCATCTGTTTCTACAACTTAAGAAGCTTCACTTCCAAAGTGAAAAGCACTATGATTAATTATAAATTTAGACTTAAAGAGGGAAAGCGTTTCACTAATTGTCCGATCCATGGCAATTCGCCCAATTTGTTTATTCGTTGATGATTTTTACCTTTACATTTGAGCAGGTCATCTCGCAAGGCTTCCAGTCTTCTTCTGTGCATTCGCTTTGGTCCATCGCACCTTGCTCCAGAGGTCTCTATAGGGTGGGTGCGTAGGTAGTCGGCCACCCAGCGGAGTCGACAGTCGCATACAAAAGGATTCCTGGCCAGGTGACTGCAAGAGAGCATAAACATATTAGCAGAGATGCGCATTGTCAGCAAATAGATTTTTAATAAATGAATTTTGAAAACCTAAATTTCGTTTTATTTCGCATTGAAATAGCTCATCCAGAATCTAAGAACAGTTTACACATACAATATTTATCGCACATTTAACGAGTATTTGACGATAATTCCGATGAAAACAATTATATTTTTTTAATACTCAAACCCTACATACTTTAAGGACGAGCTTATATTGTTGCTCATAAATAAATTCTTAAGTAGTCTACAATTTAACCATAATTTACAATAAACATTTGAAAATACAAAAAATATATATAAGGAAATCTTAACAAAAATTTCACAATATTATAGATAGCGCATTTATAGCAATTAATTCATATTTATCACAATAACAAAGAATACACATTTCCCATCATTATCATAGACATAAAAAATTGAATATAAAAATTATGATATATATATAATATAGATAAAATGTTTTCTCTACTGATTAAAAATTTCACATTGATCTTTTATATTACAAATTTTGAATTTTTCGCATTTATCGCAAATAATAAAAATATGCATCTCAACACATTACAAAAAATAGAATAGACATAAAATACCCTTTCACTTCTAAAAAAGTATTTATAAAGCTTATATTTTATTGCATTTTTATTTTACGCTTTGCCAGGGATCGAACTTAAGACCTTTGACATGGTAAGCAAGCGCTAAATTTCTCGGACATGTGAAATATTATATTCTATATATAAAGAAAGTCAAAATAAATTAAGTAAAAATCGAGTTCAATGAATTACTACAATATCAGAGTCGAAAGTATTTATAATTAACTTATACACATTTTTTATTTAATTTTTTCATTCATTTTATTTATAATACACGCAAATGTAAGACAAGTCATTTAAAAGTAACAAGGAGACATAATAACATAGTGGGTATAAAAATCGATTGATAAATTTTTCCGCTGCCTCAGACATACATACGAACACAGAAACTAGTTACATGATGTACCAAATTTAATAAATAGTAAAGTTAATAAATATCTTTTTACGCATATACTTACAGCGTTTGGATGCTCGTCATGGAGTCGAAAGTCCCATTGACAAGAGTCTGAATCTTGTTGTCATACAAAGATCTGAAAAATATAAACCACTATAGAACTGAATAAGTTGACTGACGGCCTTAGAAAAGAACACTTTTTGTAAGATTACCAAAGTGCAGACGTTTCCTGGATAGATCACCAACATCGTATCCACGGAGTATCATTAGTTTTTTTTTTATATAAACACACAGGTAGAGGATATTCTAATGATAAATATCAAAATATCTGCGAAAACAAGTCCCTCCACAAGGTTTAAGCCAAATTATTTAAAAAAAATACATGTTGTGTAAAGGTATAAATAAGCAATGCTTTTAATGAAGTTTTTACTTACAGCAAATTCAAGCTGTGCAGATCTCTAAAGGTGTCTTTCCTTATGCAGGTAATCTCGTTAGAATTCAAGAGGCTAGAAACCAAAAATGTTACATTACAATAGTTATTTAAAAAAATCTAAACTTGAAAACCACAAAAGAAATTAAAGCCATATCCACAGCAAATGTTTGGTTGGTACTTCGGTGGTTTTTTTCAATATTAGTCAAGATTGCATATAAACGATATATATATTTTTTAAATTAAATAAAAAAAGCTATGTACCATCAGTAATTTATTGTACATGAACATGAATAATGTTGTTCTTGATTAGAACAGATACCATTAAAAATTGCGTTTTCCCATATTCAAGCTGCTTCTAAAAAATCTACTGACTAGACAGTTATTTCAAGAGATTCATTGTTATACAATAATTAATACAACAGGCGCCGCCTTGGTTTAATTAAGTTAAATTTAAGCCAAAATTATAATTATTATAATATAAATAATGAATAAACGTGTTGCAAAAATGGCAATGAGTGTAGTTTAAAAAAACAATATTGAAGACTTCGATTTTAGAGAACATATAAAGATAAACATATAAAGAACGTTCGGAGTTATTATTTAAAATGTAATAAATAAATCTTACAGCAGTTGTAGAGATGTGAGGCCATAGAAAACACCCGAAGGTAGATCTTTTATCTTGTTTCCATATAGAACCCTGCAATAACAAGGATGAACATAAATGAAATAATAAAACACTAAGGCAGTGAACATGTTAAATAAATAAATTATATTAACACAATCTTGGGCAATCAAGGCTTATATAAAAGTAAAAATACTTGAAATTACTTAAATTAGTTACAAGATGTTAGTTATTTGGGGCAAACTTGTGCAACATAAGAAATTGTAATAAATATGAATCATTTAGGTAAATTCTCAGAGATCATATCATGTTTCCTTAAGTAAAGTAACTCTGTGCAGTGGTTTATAACATAAGCAAGGGTTTCCCTTATTTTGCATCAGATACAGTGTCGTTTTCCTCTAATGCTAGCGATAACATTAAAATGGTTTCTTACAGCGATGTCAGGCTTCTTAGTCCGGCAAAGGCATCTGCAGCAACTTTGCTGATCTGGTTGTTGCTCAGATCGATGCGGCGAAGTCTTCGATGGGAACTGAAGGCTCGGGCCGGGACTTCGGTGAGCAGATTTTGCTCCAATCGTCTGCAAATAATAAACAAACAAGTCAATATTAATACATTAATACGCGTGTAAGAGTGAATTTAGGTCACACAAGCATTACCACATTGCATCTATACTTAAGGTCCCTAAACTTAGTTTTCTCATGGATCCTACATACACATACTATACAACTATAAATCAAATTCTTTATACGCATCAATTCATTCAGAAAAAATATCGGCAGAAGCGGGGTGCGAACCTGCGAGCCTTGGAACCAACCGTTGCTCTTGTTCATTAATCCACTCGACTATCTCCTGCCCGAACTGGTGCGTGGAATAAGTTTTATTTACCTGTAGATACAACTTATTCCACTAGGGTAATGAAGATTAGGGTAATGAACAAGAGCAACGGTTGGTTCCAAGGCTCGCAGGTTCGCATCCCGCTTCTGCCGATATTTTTTCTGAATGAATTGATGCGTATAAAATATTTGATGTATGGTATGTGTATATTTAATTACTAAGGATAATAATAGTTTATCAGAATTTGTTGGATATAATATGCGTTGCTTACAGTTCTGACGTATCAGAAGGGAGAGATGATGGAAGTCTTGCCAAGGATCGTTCTCTGCAGTCCACTTCTCCGTCTGTGCATCTGCAGGCTGCTGGACATAGAGGGGTGGACAAACATTCACCGGATTCCTCATCTAAAAGAAGAAAACACATGTTTCAGAACACAGCGAACATAATGCATCGCTTGGAAAACATCTTTTCATGAAACAAACCAATGCAAATCAAATTGCAGTCAATATGATGTACAAGTTTAAGGTCAGTTGATTGTTAATAAAACTTGTATAAATCCATTACTTTATTGATTGCTAATCTTTACAGATTAGGGAATTCCTCGATCAATCCTTTTCATATTTATATCAATATCAATCGTATGTCCATCTGGCTGACTGACGATTTACAGATGACATGATTTGAAACATGTTATGGAGGTCTTCTGTGACAATTTTATGAAGCCGAGAATTGTAGCTTTTTGGTTGAGCGGGGTTTGAGCGGAAAATTTCCAATATTTCGACTACCGTTGCAGGGGTCATCTTCATGTTGATACACGTGATAAATGTGTGGTGTCTTTAGGTTGCTTATACTATTTAAGATATCCACCTCTAGCACATAAAATAAATCTGGCATACGGTAACCTCAGCTTTTAGTCAGAATAGGTGGTCTAACCATGCTCCGTCAACTCACCCGCGCAGAGGCCCTTGGGCGGCGGCAGGCGGTGTAGCGGCGCTGCGCCAGGCGCGCGGCAGCGGGCCGCCGCGCCCGCCAGCAGGCGGCGCGGCTGCGCCGCAGCGCCGCGCCCAGCCGCGCCGCGCCGCAGCCTGAGCACTGGAAGGGGTTGCCGCCCAGGCGCAGCGCGCGCAGCCGGGGCGCGACCAGCCCCGAGCCCAGGCCCTCCAGGTGCAGAGACGTCAGGTTGTTGTCGTTCAGAGTCCTGCAACAAAGCATCACAGCAGTTATCATTACCATAACATACCTGCTCCCCTTACTGAAGCATATGCAAATCACAAAATGCAGCCACAAAGCACTGTCAGCCGACATGATCCTTACCTTAACCCGTGTCAGGCATAAATCATGGCCTATTAAAGTATTTCTTAACATATCCGCCCCATTTTGTCAGATTGTCTATACCTTGTCCCAGAACACTTGTATGCCCGGAGTTCACATGGAGATCTGATGGTGAGCACGACGTTCCCGAGGCCTGAACATGTTTTATTTTGTCCTTAAGAGGTTGCTCAACCCAACCGGAGGCATGTATAGAGCTTAGATTTGATTGAATCAATTTTAAAATCGTCTGAATGACAAACCATTTTCCCACTGGACTACACAGCCCAGCATGAAAGTATACTATTTCAAACACACCTTATAATAATAATAATAATTTGTAACTGTGCTGCTAGGTAACCTCTTATAAAGAAAATGAACATGTCCCTTGATAGGGTTCTCAGATGAGGTGATCTCAATCTTGTCAAGTTTAACCTTTCCAAATCGTGCTCTTTCTCTACCAAGAAGAATGTAATTGATTCTGTATCTTTCAGTGAACGTACTTTTCAGGATAAATGCTCCATCAACTATTTACATATTTTGAATCTAAAGATGATCTTACATCCAAGATACTAGGTGTAATAATATGTAATGTGCGCTCTAAAGAACTAACAATGCATTCTCCCTGTATTAACTTATGACGCAGAGACGTGGAATCTAACAGCAAAACTTACCCATAAAACAAAGAGTGTCGCTAAAAGATCGAATCCGAATCGAAGATATCCGCAGAAGAACTCAAGTGGTGGAGGCTACCCAACGAATAGGCACACTCAAGTGGAAATGGGCAGGACATATCTGTCGAAGAGACGACGGCTGATGGGGAAGAAAAGTAATGGAGTGGCGGCCAAGAACTGGCATACTAAGCATTGGCCGACCCCCTGCAAGATGGACTGACGACATACGAAGAATAGCGGGAGTGTCCTGGATGCGAAAGGCGGATGATCGAAGATGCAAGAGGCTTACGCTCCACAGTGGACGGAGACTGATGGAGGCTTGCATTGATATGGTCAATGGACTTGCCATGTTAAGGTATTTCTGTAACTGCTTCTTAAGGAGAGAGGCTCGTTTTATTAAAATGTATTTTTCTTATTTTTATATTCGCTCTTAAGATCGAGCATATAATCGCCACAAATTGCCACCACACACTTTAATCAATTATCTTTGGCTCGTTTAAAAGTCATTATCAACCCAAAGGTAGTACATTATATGTATAGATCCCGACGACCTTCTAGGACGGTACATGTTCAGGGGCTTGTAGAAAAGGTAGAGTCACTCCACTCGATCCTCATATATGGCATTATCTATAATATTAAAGTCAACATTAATTATGTACGTGAAATAATACATTTTATATAATAAGTCTTCAGGTGTGCAGCTTGTTGGGCACATGGAGCAGGATCTTAGGTGTAAGGCTTTCTGCAGGTCTCCACAGTCGCACAATGGTGGTTCTCGCTGCCGACGAACTCCCCACCGCTCAAGGTTGTCCTTTTTTCTACCAACTCCGGTTCTTAATCTGTTCAGGGATTTCCAGGTCCGCCAGTCAAGGTTCTTGCCAGTTGGGAGGCCTTCCTTTGGAGTAATGAAATCCTCTGGTGCGACTTGTCGCCAGAGCTGAAGTCTCTCGTTTTCAGGGCCGGATGTGAGAGGTTGTGTGGATCTCAGAAAGCTGCTTCGCGACTTAAATAATAAGTAGTAATAATAGTATATACTCACAGTATTTCCAAATCTTTAAACATCTTCAGCAGTTGATCGTCGACGCAAGAGATCCTGTTGTTGTCGAGCTGCAGGTTACGGAGGTTTAAAGGACCACGCAACGTCTTCCTGCCAACCGACGTCAACTGGTTGTGGCTCAGGTCCCTGCGCAGAAACAGAGCAGAAAAGGTAAGAAGCACTGAGAAACAAGCCAGAGAAGGTCAGAAAATGGGTAAATAATGTGTATTAGTTAGGTGGTGGCTCAGGTTCCTTGGTAGAAACAAACATAAGTTACATGTCAGAAACTGGATAAATAATGTGTATTAGTTAGGTGTTTTTTTTTTTATGTAAACGCATGCAGGAGAGCACAACCGGTCAAGACCAGTGCACTCTATGACGCTCAGCCAGGGAGGCTGGACGCTGCATGCGGGAAACGTGTGTTGTGTTCGTATTTGTGTGTGGGTTGGGGAGATTGCAAGTGTACATTTATCTGTTTCTTGAAGAGATCCAGATTGTAGGAAGGAGGAAACACAGACGCTGGAAGAGCATTCCATAGTTTACCGGTGGCATTAAGGAAGGAACTTTGGAAGCTGCCAGTTCTTGGTCGACATATATTAACCGTTCAGGTTCCTTGGTAGAAACAAACGTAAGTTACATGTCAGAAACTGGATAAATAATGATAGTTAGCAGGTTAATTTTTATCAGTTGGTGACGACACAATATTCAGGGAAGAAATATAAACAAACAAGTAAGATGTGATCAGATATTTAAAAGCACCAATACAACGACGATATATCGTTGTTTTGAAATCGGCGAAGATTGCTAACGACGATCGTCGTTTACATTAATTAAAAATGTAGCATTTTTCCCTTGTATTTTGAAAAACCTCTATATCAGCCAAAGGGTTAATATAATCTTTTTAATTACAGTCAACCCTCCTATAATGTTTATATAAGGTCGGATGATTAGCACGATGGTTCCGAGTCATCAACTACTGTATATAACATTTTATGAGGCGGTTCAAACCAAAATAACAACATAGTAGGAAACGTTAAATGAAAAATCTCCGTTATAAATTTAAAAAAGCGTGGGAGAGAAGGGGTCGCTTTAAAACCTCACATTGAAATGTGTCAGAAACATTTGAAAAATAATTTAATAGGATAATTTAAAAAGTGGAATTATTTAAATGCGTAAATTGATTTTAAAGTGGGTCAAGGAAACATTAAATTGTGTTCATATTTCAGATTAAAGTGAGTTTCCTGAAGGGATCAGATTGGAAAAAAACATGTATAAAACTGATAACCCTTTTCATTACGGCTCGGTTTGAATACAAATTATACTATCAATTATAAAACTAGTCTTTGATGCATAAATATACTTATCTGGTCTATTTTTATATGGATTTTTTTTAAATTTTTATTAGAATATTTTTTTTTTATTATTTCAATATTCTAATCTACTTTTATAGATCATTTACTATATTATAATATTATTAATAATTAAATATACATATACTTTCGTTTCTCATCCATTCAGTGTATAGTTTGGTTCGAGACCCGAGTGGTACTTACTAAAATAAATAGACTGTCGGAAAGTAATAATATTAAGCTTGTGAATAAATGAAGACTGATTGAATAATAAAAAATAAAAATATACATACTTCGAATATATACTATAGCGACATCTATCATACGATGATAACAATGACATGAATACTAGTTTCAACGTGAGTCGGTCCAGGCACAGTAATAGCCCAGTCGGCTGAGCGGTATGAATACCTGGGCATAGTTGGTTTCCAAGGTCCGCGGTTCGCATCCCGCTTCTGCCGTTATTTTTGTGTTTGGATTGACGCGTTGAAAAAAGAATTTTATGTATAGTATATGTATATTTAATTATTAATGGTCTATTTTTATTTATCACATTGGTTCTTGTATATTTTAGCTGTCAGATGATGCATAAAAAAGTATTCTAAGAAAGTATCAAAACGATATATCACGTCAACCGATGTCAACAGTCGGGGAATCTTTGACGGCATATGTCGACAGCCGATGAGAAAGGGTTGAGATACCTGATAAGGATTAAAAAGAAAGGAAACGCACACTTATTGAATAGTCAACTACATTATACGGAAGAAAATTATATTCCTGATTTCTTCTTCGAGATCTATTTTTCAAATATGCGAAACATTTTCTATTTTTGACTAGCATGCTAAGTGGTAGCCAAATACTCCAATGAACTAAAACACTCTAAAATTGAAGAACTGAAACATTTTTCAGAATAATACGTATTAAAGTACATCTAAAAAGGATTTTAATCGATTTATGAGCTCTAAAATACCCCCGGTTGGTGTGAATTTGATCCCTCACCTGTAAAATGCCAGTCGTAGTCTATTAATTAAAATTGGTGGTAGACGAAAGTCGTCCCGTAAAGACCACCCATTCATACTAAATTCCTGTAATAATAAAGGATGATGCTTGAATCTCGGGCTGTAGTCTATGACGTTGGCACATGCAGCGCTTAGCCATATGCACTATGGAAAGCGTCATAGAATTCCACAGATGAGACTTCAGAATGACTATCACCATCTTTCGGTATTCTCCTGTATGTGTTTACATAAAATAAAATAAAATGTAAGATTGAAGTTTTTGACACAGTAATGAATGCTTGTGACAGCGATCTGTAGTAGCGATATGCTCCAAATAGGCAGGAGGTCGCATTTGAGAACAAAACGCTCACTCGAGCGTATTTTTATTTTTCGCAGCAGTTTTTTTTCGCTAACAAAAGCTTCGATGTTTTAACGTCAAATTTGACAAATACAAAAGAGGAAAGTACTGCAAGGACCATGAATGGATGAGGCGAAATACAGGGGGACGAACTTGGAAGATCGGAACAATAACGTATATGACAGTTTATATTTGCTTATTTAAATAATGTTTGTCGACAACAGTCCACTGCAAACGCGGTTCTTGTTAGATCACTCGATATTAAGCAATATTAGACATGGGCTAAAACTTGTAAGAGCCACTGCGTGTCGTTAATCGGGTTGAGCTGCTCCTTAGGACCTCTCTTTAGACTCGCCGTTTTTCATCATCTCGGGTCGGCTCTCCTTGTGCACATTTTCGATGTCTGTCTGTCCTCCGTTGCATTCTCGGTCAAGCCCAGAGTTATCAGATCCTTGTCTACAGTTGCAGTCCAGTGGTTTTCCAGATCTTCTTGTCAACTGCTTCTTAGGACCAAACGGTCAAAGCTTCGGGAGGGTCAAGCTTATCAAACGATCTTCTTAAATATTCCAATTAACAAATAACTTAAAAAATATGCCTAGTCTACTACAACCGCCGTCTCTTCAGTTCCTTGGGAGATCTTCATGCACTGTATACTATGTTCTTAATTGGACATTCGGATGCAGATATGTCTGAAGACGAGGCACGGACAATGGCAACTGACAGAACTGAGTGGTGGTAATTTGTGATGGTCACATATTTAAGATGTAGTAATGCGTCTAATAAACAACGAACATCTGAAGAACGACAATTTCCATTGTACGAAAAAGACGTTAGGGTAAGAAGGTAGTTCTTCGAATAAATAATGGCTCACTCACGTCTATCCTAAAGTCCACGAAACGCAGTTTAATATATTATTATTAGTTATAAATTTGGTCCAAAAAAAAAGCTATTCGTCTAATAAATAATGTAATAATCATGTCTAACCTTTTAACGTAATATTATAGAACGGAACTTACTTTTCTCGACCGTTAATAGTATATTGATACTGGCAACATTAAAACAATGGTAAGCGTCATAAAATCTACAGATGATATTTCTCCACCGCCATCTGACTGCATTTATCGATATGATTTGAAATAAAAATACGTCATTGTGTAGTGTTAATCTGCCAACATCATTAGACTATCAAATCTGGCCGTGAAAACCTAAGAAGTTATTTATCATTCATCCATCAGAGACTATGCCTCTTGGGAGAGGGATCAGACTGGCCAACCAAATCGCTTCGGATGTTGATATATTTCAGGTAAGGGAGGCTCAATTCAGGGATGAACTCCATGAGTTTCTTTGGAGAAATGATTTGTTGGCGTCGTCTGTTTGATGAGCATTGGGACCTTCTGTTGCTTGTCTTTATTGTTTTGTTTTTAGTACTTAACCATAAGTACCTATATTTGATGTTCTGTAGTGAAAAAAAAAACTCATTCGGACCTGGAAAGAGCCCTTTCTTCTTTTACCTACAGCACGTATTATCTATATTGTTATTTGCCACGGTGGACCAGGTTGGATAAGAAAAGCTCAGAAAAATCACTTTAGAAAAAAGTTTCGAATTCAACAATAGACAAGTATTTTCGAAGATTTCTTTTCCAAGGAGTGGTAAATTTTCTATACAACAATATATATAAAGTAAATATACAAGTCCAGTGACAATAGCACATTGTAAGCGCGGTTCTCATTAGATCGCCGAAATTAAGCAACGTTTGACGGAATAAATTTTTGGATGGGTCACCGCCTGCTGTTAACTATTACTGGTTGAGACGCTTCTTAGGACCTCATACACCTGCCGTCTCTGCAAGCTCTCAAGGTTTTGCCTTGAAAAATTTCATGAACCATAAATGTATACATATTCACCGCAGGCCACCTCAAATTGCCGCCATTCAGTTCTGTCAGTTGCCTTTGTCCATGCCTAGTCCTAAGACATATATGGATCCGAAGTTCAATCTTGAAACATATGGTTTCCGAGGAGTATTTTTGGTGACTTATGAATGGCTTGTTAAGGAGATCAGATGGTTAGATTAAAGTCTGTCCTATACCTGGACTATATGGTAATAAAAAACGGCTGAACCCGATTAGAAATTGGTTAAAAATGGCAAAAATATGTTTTGGGATATAGCATGGATAATGGCAACTGAGAGTGTTGGAAAGTCGTTGTTACAACATGCTCCTGATATGAAACAGGTATGCGAAGAAGAATAAAGAGCGAGTTAGAAGCTCAAAGATAAAAAATCCTTCATCTTATGCCAGTATTCTATTATTATACCTGTGTATATGTATATAAATGTACGGTTAAAAGTAACGTGTAATATTAATGTATAATGCACCAAAACCTTAAGTAAATTTGTGGGTATTGACTCGATTATTATATTATGAGAGAATGTTCGACTAAGTCACTAGGAGGCAATTTGGGCCCTCGGCTGCCTCTAAGACCTCTACCCATTAGTTAGAGCTAACTAGAGGCACTTAGAGCTACCGCAAACTATCTTATGAATACCTTAACTTGATTAGTGGGCTAAAATTGTGCTAGTTTTCCGATTCAATAATGTGTAAACCGATTTTACGATACTACGTTGAAAGCATCGGCTTCCGTACGATCACCGAAGTTAGGCAACATTAAGTACTGGCAGTACATGGATGCAATAACGCGTGTCGTTTATTGAGTAAAATCAGACTTCAGGTGCATCGCCATAAGAATATTCTTCGTAGTATCAATCCGGTGGATTGGTTTGCAGCAACAAAATCTTGCATCTCGATCTCCAGTCCTCTCGATCCTCTGCAGTCCTCTTCAGCTCAGCAGAAGAGCTACAACTCATGTCCTCGAACACTTGCTGCAAATACTGCCGTCTAGGGCGCCCTCTACAGTTTCTACCCTCAACCATCCCTTCCACAATGTCGTGGAGAAGACCATCGCGGCGCATGATGTGACCGATCGCCTCTCTGAGATGGTTCTCACTAGGTGCCTATCCTTGATTCTGCTGAGAACCTCATTGTTCAACCATTAGTATATTGTCTCATTAAAGCAACTGATAGAAAATCCTCAAAGTTACGTTGATACTTGTCTTACATGGTCCATTATGTAAGTAACGCATCCTTCGTCTTTACCAACTTCCTAGTCTAGAGCAAAACTTCGTTCCCAGCCCCCTTATGGGCTTGGCTCCGTGTGACATTTTATTTCCACCGGCTGAAGAGATTTGAAAGAAGAGTATTGAGAGACTGTGGAAAATATGCAAAAGCATGTACAACATTCCTGAAAGACATTCCCGTCGAGGATGTTCAGGGCACCTTCCAGGCGTATCAGACACGTCTCCACAAGTGCATATGGAATAACTCTAAACATTTGAACAGATCCGATAAATAAATAAATTTTACCCAGAATGTGCACGTCACTTTTTAAATGGCCTATATATACGAGTATAAACAAAAGAAATTAGTATGGCAAACGTTTTAGTATTAACAATACAAAAAACAAGGATTGGTAAGCTGTAGAAAAGAGATTCAATAACGATTGGCAACTCTTATTTGATCTCCCTGGTTAAATGTGATACACAATATAGAAAAATAAAATTTCTAAATCAATGTTAGCGGACAAGTCGTATTTTGTGGTACCATAAAATCTTGTCCATTATCTCTAGAACACCTAAATTCGATACAATATAATTATTTAATTTAGACTTTTGATGACGGTGTAAGAACTCAATTTCTTTTATCATTTCTCTCTTTTAAATTTGTTTATGCTATCCTGGGGCATCCTGGTTGATGATCGAGCTCGCTCGTCGTCTTGAGAATGCTACCATTGCTGCTATTATCCCATCAGTATGAAGAGACTTGCATTCCAGGACGAGGGGAAGCCTCTGTTGGCATTTATTAATGCTTGTATACAGCAGGCAAGAGACTATTGCATGAGATACCAAACAATGGGTTACGAGCTCAACAGAAGTTGTCCGGAGGATATGGCTTTAAGATAATGACTTCAGTTACCATACCAGAAGTCGAGGGTTCTATCATAGACGAAAATTATAAAATACATATTAACTGTTTTTCAATAATTTTTTAAGCTCTATAAATATCCTTAAACTGATTCCTTTGCTATTAAACTGGGAATTATAATGCACGAGTATCACTCAAAATTGGTGATAAACGAAATTCGTTCTATAAACGTCTCCCAATCCATAGTGAAAACATGAAGGATGCGTGGATGGTGTAGTCTAATGACGTTGGCAGATGTTGATCCTTCAAAATGATTAGACTAAAGCATTCACGGAGACATCATATGCTGTATTTAGCCGCCCTTAAAATGACAAGCGCCATATAGTCCACGGATGAGATTTTTCCAATACCGAAAGTATCTTCCTGTATAAATTTACTTCGAGTACCTAAAAAATAAATAAATAAGGTTTAAAACGGTAATATGTTAAAACTTCATTTTTCATCTGATTATCGTAGTTTAAGAACATTGGTATTAGATGTGAGTTTAAGCGATTAGTCAGACGCTCTCAGTATCTGTGTGGTTTGGGAAGAGACACTAATCAACTCTTACATCACTTGGATATCTTGAAAATGATAATGCTAGCGTTATAAAAACAAAATATAATATAAGAGATTGATTTCAAAGATATGTTTAACAGATGTGTTTAGAACGTCTTTGTTTAATTAATTGGATACCAGACTTTAAGTAATATCCAAAAAAATATTTTAATGAAATACATATGTTTCTGTTCGCTGCCACTTGTTGGTAATCACTGTCTATTGTGAAGGGCTTATGTAACTGTGAAGTGGCCTTAGAAGGTTCAATAATTCAATTTGGAGTCGAGCGAACCAAGTGCAGGGGCTTTCAACTCATACGGCGCACACCTTTATAATATGCTACATGGGAGTCGTTTTACCGTGGGCGCGCCGCACCGATAGACGACAATAAAGGTACTATACGAGTATATCATCTCTTTGTTACATTCATAATATGTACTAATTCCATTATCAGTACTTTCTATGTTCTCAAACACGAAGGTCTCCTAGTTCCGCACATTTGAGATACTTGGGACCAAATGGTCTAAGCCTTGGGAGCGTCGGCTAGTCATCCGACCTCTTAAAAAAATATTATTAAAAAATCAGCCGATACATACATCGGATAATATAGCGGCCGTTCATGGCAAGCCTTGACGGTTACCGGTAACTATATATGTTCCCGGGATGAGGCACGGACAGTGGCAACTAACAGAACTGAATGGCGGTAATTAGTGGTGACCAAATGTTCCAGATATGGAACGGATAGGGGAAGAACTTCACATAACACAAAAAATCATTTTGTACTAGTGTTTCCCGCATGCAGCGTCCAGCCTCCCTGGCTGAGCGTCATAGAGTGCACTGGTCTTGACCGGGTGTACTCTCCTGCATGCGTTTACATAAAAAATAAAAATTAAAATTTAATACAAGTTAATACTCGTATTTGAAGCAAGTGTTCGAGGACATGAGATGTAGCTCTTATGCAAAGCTAAAGAGGATTGCAAAGGATCGAGAAGAGTGGAGATCGAGATGCAATATTTTGTTGCTGCAAGCCAATCCATCGGATTTATACTACGAAGAAGACTACTCATATAATTAAATTATTATACACGATTTTAAAATGATTCAAATAAGTTACAATAAACAACACAAGAGGCGCTACATATACTAACAAATTCCACAGCATAAGCAATTTCACTAATTCAGTTTGATAATGTTTATATTTATTTTACTTTAACTAGGTAGGGGGCATACGTGGAACTCCATCTGATAGTTCTTTAAAAACGTATTCAATGCACTTCTGGCTCTATTGAACTTCACATTTTCGCAGAGAACGGGTTCTTGAAACGACAATAGAGAACTGAATCCAGAGTTCTCTCATGTCTTTGAAAGCCTTTCTTGTTCACCGAGGAAAATAATTCACTTATTATATTTTAGATTTAAAATGGTGACGCGCAGATACCGACAAAAGTCCCGGTCGAGTGGATTAAATCGAAAAAATATCAAAATTTCTACTCGCGCCCTCTTCTAGACCTTACATCACATCTTTGTGACTGTGAGTTCCTCTTAGATATTTTTAGATGTAATTCGAGAAAAGTTCTTATGCCTTACCAGGAATGCAGATTTTGTGGCTACCATAAAAATTCAGTAATATTTATTAACTAATATTTTTTTTAGGGTTCTACAGCACTATTAAAAAAAATGTTATTCCAGTGTGAGTCCTCTTTACAGAAGACAAAGAACCCATGAAAGAGTTTAGATTCGCATTCACGGATTAGATTTTTTATTTTTTTATTTAAACACATACAGGAGAATACCGACAGATGGTGATAGTAATTTTTTTGAAGTCTCATCTGTGGAATTCTATGACGCTTACCATGATGTATATGGCTAAACGCTGCATGTGGAGTGTTGATCCGCCAACGTCATAGACTACAGCCTGAGATTCACGCATCATGCTTTATTATTACAGGAATCTACTATGAATGGGTGGTCTTCACGGGACGACTTTCGTCTACCACCAATTTTAATTGATGGGCTATGACTGACATTTTACGGGCGATGGATCAAATTCACACCAACCGGGGTATTTTAGAGCTCAGAAATCGATTAAAAACCCTTTTTTTTTTAATCTCCGTCGGGGATCGAACCCACGACCTTTGGCTTGCAAAGCAAACGCTTTACCATTGAGCTATGACCGCCGGCATATGAATGAAATTGATGATAGATTCTCTCACCGAAAATACAAGCGAAAATGAAAAATTGTACGGTTTATTTTTAGTGGTCCCAAAATGTGCGTGTCTGATCCGAGGCACATGACTGTGGATATACTGTATAGTCATAGCGGTGGTTTTCAGTTCAAGTTGTCGTCTATTGGCAACGCCTGTCCCAGTGGGGAGTCTATAATACAATTTGTGTCACTTCATTAGGCCGCTTCCTGCATTTGCTCGGCTAGGGCGACGAGCTCCCCTGCATGCGTTATAGAGGCTCTGTCTACAGGTCTAAGCTAATTGACGATAAAACATCGACTGCTCATACCGGCCACCTATATAAACAAATATCATTATAAATCATTACAACATGTCTGCTCTCCCAACTGGAGCATGCGGTCGTCACGAACTGCTGCAATGCTCTGTAAGTCGCCAGGGGCCTCATCCCATGTCAGCTCTGTCTCTCGGAGGTCCGTCTAATAGTCTATACATAGTTACCGACGGCACGAGCCATATGTTTACTACTATTTTATATGTATATCGTAGTTGAATATATTTATTAAAAATACATATCAAGGAATTTAATTAAAATTAAATTAAAAAACTATACATAAAAGAGAATATCATCAAATAAGCAGTTATAATTGTACTATTACAATAATTCAATAGATTAAATACCTTTTAAAGAAAGCGATTTGGTTTAGGTTACGTTTGCATTAGGTTAGGTTACACAGGCAACCAGAAAATCGATATATACGAGTATATGTAATTTGATGAATAAAAAATGATCAGGATAATCGGTATATTAGTGATTCAGGATAAGATCAAGATAATCGATAGATTATAGGCGTCAAATAAGATTAAGATTATCAACAATATGTTAGTAATTTTGATATAATTGTTAAATATTTGTATATTTTTACAGTGTACACTTCCTCGTCCATTTAAATACATTATTAAGTTATTTATTGGTTTATTTTAAAGATAAAAGAAGGAAGCAGTGTAATCGAAAAAATGGTGTCAATTACTTAAGACCTTACTAAACGTGGTCAATATTAACAAATGCAAACATTTCTTAATCAATGATGAAGATAATTATGCTATAGATTATGAATATTATCAGATTTCATTTTAGGTAACCATCATAACATCATTTGCCGTTTTTTAAATTTGTAATCTGACAATCTCAGCATCTTTATCTTTATCAAAATAATCAGCTTTTAGCAGCTTTTATCTTTGAATATTGTTAACAAATATATTTATTTGGTGGAATTAACTGCTACTGAAAAGTTAATATGTAAATTGTAATTATTTTTAATAACATTAAGGTTATCAACTGACAATACTTGGTGAAACTGCATAATTATAATTTTAGAATTCATTATTGAAGATGGTCTTCAGGAAGGCAGAAACATGTAATCGTTAAAATAAATTGTGAATCAAAACTAAATATTTTGAATTTATTATTTTTTTAATTAAAATTAATTCTAAAATTGTAATTATTTTTATCAAGTGAATCGGCTATTTGAATTGTTGACAAAAGTCGTCACACGAATGGATTTCTTGGTTTTGATATATTATGTTACTTGAATACATTTCACTTTGAGATTCCTTTCAAATATCAAATAGAAATATACTCCTTACTTTGTTTCAACATGAAGCTTTCATTGAAGGCAAAACTGCAGTTTTCCAGCAAGTGAGCTATACCTGCCGCAATGGTCAAAGCGTTTGCTTTGTAAGTCGAAGGTCGTGGGTTCTAAGTATTCCTAATCGATTTCAGAGCTTTAAAATACCCACGGTTGGTGTGAATTTGTTTTCTCACCCGTAAAATGCCAGTCATAGCCTATCAATTAAAATTGGTGGTAGACGAAAATCGTCCCTCTGATGACCACCCATTCATAGTAAATTCCTGTAATAATAAGGATGATGCGTGAATCTCGGGCTGTAGTCTATGACGTTGGCGGATCAACTCTCCACATGCAGCGCTTAGTCATATGCACCATAGTAAGCGTCATAAAATTCCACAGATGAGACATCAGATTCACCATCTGTCGGTATTCTCCTTGTTATTCATGTTAATACAAGGTAGGAAGTTTTAAGAATACATTTCAGCAGGATGCTGATTATACTATCAATATTATTAGCTCAATAAAAAAGCCAAAATTCTTGAGTCAAAGAATATTTCTTTAGGGCTCCGCAAGCAACTTGCCAAAACACTTGTTTGGAGCATCTTAATGTACGGCTGTGAAACATGGTGCTTATCTGAAAGTGATAAAAAAAGACTAGAGGTTTTGAGATGTGGTCGTACAGAAGAATTCTCGGAATTTCCTGGAGAGACCACGTCACGAACAATGAGGTTCTCAGAATAATCAAGGAAGATAGGCAACTAATAAGAACCATCTCAGAGAGGCGAGCCCGATGGATTCGTCACATCATGCGCCACGATGGTCTCCTTCACGATATTGTGGAGAGGATGGTTGAGGGTAGAAACTGTAGAGGGCGCCCTAGACGGGAGTATTTGCAGCAAGTATTCGAGGACATGAACTGTAGCGCTTATGCTGAGCTGAAAAGGGTTGCGGAGGACCGAGAGGAATGGAGATCGAGATGCAAGATTCTGTTGCTGCAAACCAATCCACCGGATTGATACTACGAAGAAGAAGATTATTAGCTTGGAAGTATTAAAATTCGACCATTCAAAGTATTTTCAATTTGCAAGGACATGTTTTTCTTTTTATGAAAGATGCATCATATTGAAAATGTAAGAAATTTGTCTTTATTTTAATAACAAGCTACCAAGATCAAGGTCAAGGCAATCTACGGGCAAACAACATCGACACTCACGTTGTTGGAGCAGATGAGAAAAAGGGATTTGTTCTTATCTGGATAATATCAAATTATATATAAACGTTGACAAAAGCAATTAGATTTTGTTATTCAATGCAAGCATGAATTGTAGATCAATAGAGGGTATATTGATAACAGTGATCTAACTGTGATTGATAATCTTGATAACAGACTTAAATCAGTGAGCATATGTTATCAAGATAACAGAGTCTTTTAAAGTATGACCTTAGCAATAAGTGTTTTATTGCAAAGAGGTTAAATCATTATATTATTGAATGTACAGTTTGGCTAGAGATCAGTTCAGCAATATAGTTTTTCAGGGTATAATAAATGAATATTTTTGGACTATCTTGATTAAAGTATAAAGTGTATTAATTGTAAAATGAAGGATTTATTAATTAATTTGAACTAATTTTTCACAATTACCAGCTTAAGAACAATGAACTTAATGATTATTGGTGACTTTCAAATGTCTTGTGCGGTTACATAAATAATATCTGTGTATTGTTGTGATTAACTAAGCAATGTATTTTGATTATCATGGAGTAATAAAAGTGTATAAGTTATAAACATAATTGTATATCTTTTAGGGTTTACAACAGCCATGGGGTTTTTATGGTTAAGGTTAATGCATTTTGTTGTACATCAAAGGAATCTTAATAATAATAGCAATATTTTCAGAGGTTCCTGATTATCTGCATCTAGATAATCAGCTGTTTTAAGGGTTGCCAAAAGCCATAGCGGTTATCTGGTTAGGGTTGTGCATTATCTTGCAGATTAAAGCAGGGTTGTCCACCACCTCTTATAAACTCTCTACTTACAGTCGGATCAGACCCAACAGCGCCGCTAGGGCCCCATCTTGGATGTGGCGGATCTTATTATTGTTTAGCCGTCTGGAAAGCGTCATACAACCAACTCAATCCATCAATATTCAACAACAAACAAAGACAGTGATAGTGATTAAAAAATGTTTTAACCCATTGCAGCATAAAGCCGGAGAAACACCGGTCAATTTTAATTGAGCTAAACAAAATTATAGCATGAACCCTGACTTTTGAACTACATCATTTATATTTATTAAAATTCGTGCATACATGTGTAAAAAGTTAATATACTTAAAATCACTAATAGTTTGTAAAAACAACTACTAGTTATTTGATTACAAACATTTGAACAATTAAAAATCCTATTCTAAATAAATTATTTATTGAAATAATCAGGGATCAAACTATTTGTTCTTGAGTATAGTAATTAGTAAATATTCTCAAATTATAATGCCAAATATTGATATCTGGCAATGTCGATGATCCTTGTGTTTCTTCGGAGAGAGGGAGAGCTAGACAAAAAATGTATGCTTAAAAGATTTACTTCAATAGTTTATTGGAAGATGGAATGTTTTTAATAAAGTAAAGATAGTTTGAATATATTTTATTTTATAAGAAAACCATTAAGATCAAATGCAATAAAGATAAATTATTGATACGAATACTATATAAAACAAACGGTATTATCCAATCGTATTTATTGTTTGACTGATTGGAGAAAATGAAACTATGTAAGAAGTAGGATTCGAAATAAGAAATTAATTCGGCCGAAAAATTAACATTGACATCATATATTTTTTTAATAATCCACTCACATTTGAGATTGAAAAATATAATTTTGGATCAACAATTCCAAGCCTTTAGGGTCAGTAAAGGTATTTTATCGAAACAGTTGTGTGCTTTGGAAGTATTTTGAGTACAAAGCCAAATAAGTTCATCAAGCATATAGACTTATTCGGTTAATTTCGACTGTCAATGCTGCGATAAGCAAAGCTTCTATTGTAAATACAATTGTCTTATATCTTTGCATGTTTCTTAATAAGTTGCTAAATATTAATTCATTTAAATGAAAAAAAAAGTAAGACTTACAATCTTTCGAGCGACGTGAGATCTAGGAAGGAGTCTCTCTCGATGGTGTGTATCTGGTTGTCTGTCAGCTGACTGTAAGCAAAGAAAAAAACGAACACTTTATTTGGTAATTGAAAAAAATTAGAAACAAAAAACCATAGTTATATGTGACATTACATTCACCATATGCTTAAACAGTGCAGCGAATGTTAAGTGAAAGAGTTCTGATATTGTGGCTTTTGGGTTTGGCCGTGTGTGGCGAATTACATCTTTCCAATATTTCGACTGCCAATGCAGGGGTCTTCTTCAAGGTTGATGACTTAGTGAGTTACTTAGTCATCTGTAGTATTAAAGGCTGCTTCTTGATATGACTATCAAAATTAATAAACCAAGAACTTTGTCTCCTATTATTTTTTAAGACTCCCAATAATGTGTGCTTTATTGTAATAGTCATATAGTGTAATGACTATATATTGAAGATGGTCTCCAGAGGCCGAAACATGTAATCGCTTAAAATAAATGTGAATCAAAACTAAATATTTTAAATTGTTTATTTTAAACTGTCATTGCATTGTTATACACCTTTAGATTTTATATCCTTAGTAAAATAAAAAAAATGACAACTGTTTTTTTTTTAATAAAATGAAAATAAAACCTTGTATTGCGAATACGCTAACGTAAAAACAAATAAGCTCCAATTATACAGCATTAGTCATAATATATTAGTATAATATATGTATATTTAATTGCTTATAATATTGTAATATAGTCAATGATCTATAAAAGTAGATTAGAATATTGAAATAATAAAATAATAAAATAATATTCTAATAAATAATTAAAAAATATCCATATGATAATGTCACCTTGAGACAATATCAAGAAGGTAAAATTATTCATCAGTAACACAGGTAAATAACGAATTGCAATGTGCGCGACGTACTTACAAGAAGTTATTCTCATCCATTCGATCTATAGTTTCGGTTCGAGACCCGAGTGGTACTTACTAAAAATAAATAGACTGTCGGAAATAATAATATTAAGCTTGTAAATAAATGCATTCTGATTGAATAATAAGAAAATAAAAATATACATACTTTGAATATATAATATAGCGACATCTATCATACGATGATAACTAATATAGAAGATCAGAGACGAGACATCTCAGGTGGAAGAAATTGGCCGGTGGCCGAGCGGTATAATTACCTGGGCGAAATGGTTAGTTCCAAAGGTCCGCGGTTCGCATACCGCTTCCGCCGATATTTTTTCTGAATGATTTGACTCGTTTAAGGATTTTTATGTATAATATATGTATATTTAATTGATTAGTCATAAGAGGTCAGAAAATAAAGTTTATTTTTCTTAAGCCTTTTAGGTTATGATTCTCATTGAAGACCATCAAAAATAATAAACATAATATATTTTTAGGTGTTTGGAATGGGAAACGGTATTGAAAGAAGTTCTCAACATGGTCGTAAGCTCAATGTCTTCTTCGTTCCAAAGAAACTGAGTTGATTTTGAATATTTTTCTCTGTTTAAAATACGTTAGATTTTTTTTATTATTTTTCTCTCGATTCGTGCTGCACGTGTAGGAGTTGAAATGCTGGGAGGAAGATCGGATGAGGTACGTGACCGACTTACCAAGTCCCCGGGGAACAATGCTGGGCCAATCAGGCGGACAGCGTAGATCATAGGGCTGCCTCCAAAACGTTTTTTTTTTTTTTGGGGCCTTAGGCCCCCTGGCCGGTCGCCTTGTACCTGCGCTCCTTGGGAGCACTTACCAAGGCATTGTTTTCAGAGTACATTCTCGTTATACAAGTAACTGGTTTTGGTGAGCAACACCACACATGGGTGTAAAAGTTAGTAGTTGAGACGTTAAAATTTGGACTTTTAGACTTCTTCGCCGAAGGTCGCCGCGAATACAGAAAATGCATGGTAGTTGGGCTCCGTAGATATGGGATCGATATGTCCAACCGGTCCAGACTTCTGTTGGATTACGCTAAGGAGCCTTTGCCTTGCTAAATCTAATATTGGACAATGCCACAGAACGTGTTCAGCGTCCTGCAAGGGGCTGCCGCATGGGCAGTCTGGACTATCAACGAGGCTAAACTTGAAGAGTTTAGCCTTAAAATTTCCGTGCCCAGTCATGAATTGACTAGTCCAGTGGTTTGGAATAAGCCACGGCATCTGCATTCTATCGAGGACAGAAGGAAAGAAGGAATATGTGTGTCTACCCTTGAGCGAGGTCGACCATCTGCTCTGCCATGCTGCGAGCGCCGCCAGTCTTACTTATTTTTCGGTGAAACGATATATTGTTATTTAAAATCTAAATTTGCCTCGAATATCACAACAGTCCCCTATTCAGGCACTAGGACTTCTCCTATGAACGTTGTCGGAAACCAAGCATGTTGCTAAGTGGACCTTCAGGTGCAGAGACTAGTATATTCTAGGACCTAGAACGAGGAATGGATAGTGGCAGATAGTACTAAGTGCCAGCAATTTGTGATGATCATATGTTCTAAATATGAAACTGATATGAGAAGAGTAATGTATATTATGTAAAAAATAATGTATGTGTGTTAACTAAGAAAAACTTGATTATGTTACCGTCTGTTTCCGTTTGTTAGATTAAGCCTCTTCTCAATACCAAATTACCCTAAGCCTCGGGAGTGTCAGGCTAATCATTTGATCATTTAAAAGTTTCCGATTAAGAAATCACTCAAAAATATACCTCACAAATCAAACGACCATTGCTAGTTCAATATGGAACACAGGCTTTTTCTTAACCCTTTCGCATCGGTTGTCGGCATGTGGCGTCATAAGATTCCCCGACCGTTGACATCGGTTGACGTGATTTATCGTTTTGCTACTTTTTTAGAATAGTTTGTTATGCATCATCTAATAGCTAAAGGATACAAGAACCAATGTGATAAATGAAAATATACCAGATTAGTACATTTATGCTTCAAATGCTAGTTTTGTTAATAATTGACAGTATTAAATGTATTCAAACCGAGCCGCAACGAAAGGGTTAAATAAAAAAGGTCAAAATATTTTTATTTATATCTGTTTCATTCTAGAATTTAAAAAATAGCTACCGAAATTTCTGCCACTTAGTTGTCAATTGCCATTTAACATGCCTAGTACCAAGGTCTGTAACCGCAGATCCATTTAGGAACATATACCTGTAAGGTTCCCGACGACCTATAAGTTAAGAGCCTGGGTACGTGAGGAGACGGCAACTCTAGTATCCGAGGCATATTTTGAGTTATTACTTCCTCAAATCTGTCATAAGATGCACCTTTTCTATGTCCTCAATCCTTAATGTATTATTATTTATTGAAAAATCCACCGGATTCATAATACGAAGAAGAAGAATATCATCCATCACAAAATAAAAATAATTCATTTATTAAATGAATATAATATTTTTGTGTGAAGTGCCAGCCCTGCCAGCTATTGGTAGCAATGGAATCCGTGCCTTTTGCAATTCCCTCTTCTGGGATTCGCAACAATGCTGCAATCTGAATCCTATCAATGAATGCCCGTCATAGTATATCACACAGCGCCTGGTTTGCTACAATCTGCAGGACAGACGAACAGACAATTGAAGGAAATCAGCAGCCGAACCCAAGAGAATGCCATCATCAAGCCATTGTTTCCCTGGCCAAGACTGAGGAAGCAATTGATTAGCTAAAACGGAAATTTCCACTGTTTCTCTACATGTACAATGTACAGATATTAACTAATTTACTATTAGCTGAATATGCTGGGATTCACATCAAGCTATTGTTCCACTGCCCAAGAATTTTTCACCGTTTTTGTACATGAGGATGTATAGATATTATCTAACTTACTCCACCCATATAGCATCTATTCAATTCAATCGATTCTGAATATTACCCAGTGATTTCTTCTTCTAGGGATGCTTTCTTTCCATTCGTTAGAGTACCGGGGGAAAATTGCTGCTCTCAAACGTTCACTCCTCCTTCTTCGCGGTGCAATTCACAACCCTGGGATTCTTGAATGATTTAACTTCTTTGTTCCAGATAAGTACACCCGTACTCGTAGCCATCCATTGTTTTTGATACTTGTGGAGCTTCGAGCACTCAATTTAGTACAACGGCAATTGCGCTTTTAAATGGCCTACCAGCACACCTCGATCCATTTCTTACATCCTTTTCCTCTTTTGTCGATGGTATTGTTCTCCTAACCTGATCTTTGACACGTGTCATCGTCTTCTTCTTTTATGTTATTTTTATATTTTCTTTTCTATGTATTGTATATTTATGTATACTCTATGTTTCTTATTATTACAATATAGAATCTTTGAGTGAGATTATTAATATACGGAATACGTTGAAATACAACTCTATGGGGTGATTTACTTTTTAAAAGTAAGTGATTTGATCAAACCTAAGATCACCATTTCATCAAGTTTAGTCACATTGGACAGTTTGACCACCCTTCAGTTCTTTGCTCACTCTTTGCTTTATATAGAGCCAACACTCACTTTACTAATTGACTTGAAAATGGCCATTCGACGTGACCGAAACATGTCGTCTAAAAATATATTGTCGGATAAATAAAAAAATAAAACTTTATCTGAAAATCAGACGAGCTTTAGAATGCAACCCACAATTGATAAACAATCTGAATCTCTTCAAAAAACAGATCAATTAACATGCCACGCCACACAGCCACTACACGTCCGTCTCTGTATAATGTAATACTGTGTGTAATTATAATATTTATAGCAAAAAATGTATTTTATCATTGACTTACAGTGTTTTCAGCCTGGACATGCCTCGAAAGTCTGCCTCGTTGATGATACTTATGTTGTTGCCTTGGAGGTCTCTGCAACAATAAAAAAATAAAGTCAGTACAGTTTGTTACAATCGGTGCAAAGAACAATAGTGAAAGAGTTATTCCTTATATATATAAAACAAGGCCTCTAGTCTTTTTTATATCACTTTCAGATAAGCACCATGATGCGCCAAACAAATGTTTAGGAATGTTGCTAGCGGAGATGTAATGTAATATTTGTGATGTGGTCATACAGAAGAATTCTCGGAATTTCCTGGAGAGACCACGTCACGAACAATGAGGTTCTCAGCATAATCAAGGAGGATAGGCACCTAGTAAGAACCATCTCAGAGAGGCGATCGGTCACATCATGCGCCACGCGGTGGTCTTCTTCACGACATTGTGGAAGGGATGGTTGAGGGAAGAAACTGTAAAGGGCGCCCTAGACGGGAGTATTTGCAGCAAGTGTTCAAGGATATGAGTTGTAGCTCTTACGCTGAGCTGAAGAGGACTGCAGAGGATCGAGTGGAGTGGAGATCGAGATGCAAGATTATGTCGCTGCAAACCAATCCACCAGATTGATACTTTATTTTATTTTATTAATGTGAACACTTGTAAATAACTATGACCTTATAATTTTCGTCTTTGAAAGCTGTAATGCTTTCGTACATATTTCCAAGAACATATCTTTAATTAGACAATTAAATAAATAAGCTCCTCAATGTTCTACTCTTGCTACAAAGTTCCATAAAAGAGTTTCTCAGGGTTCTACTCTTGTTCTAAAATTCTTGGTTCTAATAATAATGTTATTTTAATAGATATCTGCATATTGGAATATGATCTGTTTCCGGTGAGGGCGCTAGAATCACCGCCCTTTCCACGGCTTGATGAAGGGCCACTCAGCGATGCACCCTTTTATCATTTTTCCATAATTAATGACCCCATCAAACCCCCCATTCTATATTGGTAAAGAATTTTCGATCTTGCGACATCTGCTCGGAAGGATTTTGTTCCCACAGCGATTTAATAATAAAACCGTTTCTAAAACTGTCATTTCATAAGCCTATTTTGATAGAACATACAATATAATGGTGATGGATTTTATACGACACTCGACATTTTGAACACGACTAAGCATTGTATCTGAAATGTCGATAGCGTATATGCGAGACGCCGCGCAAAAGTAACACCAAAATAAGATTTTACTTAACCAGCTGTGGCTGCCTACAAGATTCAACTGTCGCAAAAATACAGCATTCAATAGCGTACGATCTACCGAATGTAGAACTACATTTCTGTTCTTTCCGGACATTTACTTTAGACTAACTGCTAAATGGATAAGCCCTGATCACTAGTCTACCCAGCTAATGACTGGGCACGGCGCTTTCAATGACAGATTATACTCATTTAATTTAGTTTCAAACCCTAGTTGCCCCTGTGGCGCCCCATTCCAGACCTCAGAGCACATTCTCTGGGACTGCCAGTTCCTCTCGCTAGAAAGAGGAGTCCTTTTCGATGCAGTTTGAGGGAATCGCCTCGGCCCTATCGGGCATGCAGACTTTGTGGCCACTAAAAAAATTTTCATTTACAATCTTTGATCGTATTTTCGGTGAGAGAATCTATCTTCCATCTCCATCTCTTTACAACCTATGAATGCGATTCTAATATCTTTCACGGGTTCTTTCTTTTAGCACTTTTGTGTAGTGGCCACAATTGTTCAGAGGGGACTCCCACTGGACTTATCAGTTGCTAACTGATCATAATCTGAATGAGCGCGTCATCAAGGAAACTTAACTGTCCTCCGGTGTGATGCGGGTGTGAGGCGGGTAAAGTCCAGCGTACGAACGATACGCCGCGGTACAACGGTGTACGATCCGTATTTGGTTGCTTTTGAGCGCTTCTGTGCGTCCGTCTGCAAGAGTGCAGACGCAAGTAATGACCCCTAACTGGTGTCTGCTATCTGCAGAATCCATTTCTTAATCTCACCATTTCCTTATCCATTCCAACGTATTTCGTGGTTAGCAACGTGTTACCAAAGAAGGCAATTCGAGACTCGCTGTAGTATACTAATTTCGCAGCCTTAGACTGAGGTCTATTTGACATCCAACTGATGCACCTAGAATCACAGGAACGCCTTCAGCCACTCTCTAACATGTATCTTTTTGCGTGCGTCCAGTAACGGGTCCCCATCTGGGTCTCCAATAACAGGACGGGACAGGGAGGGTTTTCACCAAGCGAACCGTAGTTGGTGCGCGCCACAGTCGGTGAAACTCTGCCGCCCCACTAAGCCAGGGCGCCTTAGAGCAATCCTCTACTCAAGCAAAATATCACGTAGGGGTTGATACGACATCTAGAATTAATGGGCAACGCTACACGAAAAGACGGCCCTTGGATCGGTGACCAATGGGATATATTTATATGTAAAACTCTAGAATCCTACAGGAGAGCACCGACATACATGAGATCGTATTTGATTCTATAACGCTTCTATTTTTTTTATATCCATATCTACTCCCCTAACTGAAACATTGGACGTCGCGAACTACCACTATAAAACTGTCAGTAAAGAAACAAGTTTGCATTGTTATATATGTGATATGATGTTTCATGCGTTCATGCTTCATCAACATCATTTAACTACTACACCATTTACATACATTCAAAATAGGACTCACTTTTACGATGGCTATCGATCGATACCAGTGGGCCCTATAACGCTTAGCCAAGACGGCTGGACACTGCAGCGGGAAACGTGTATTGTTTTTGTGTTTGATTAGATTGGAAAGATGGAATGTGTATATTGCCGGCGGGTATAGCTCAATGGTCAAAGCATTTCTTTGCAAGCCAAAGGTCGTGGGTTCGATCCCCGATGGAGATTACAAAAAAGGATTTTTAATCGTAAATATTTATTTATTTATTTACCTTGTTTTCACATGGATCACGTAACAAAAGTTCTCTATTAGGAGACTGTAGTTTCGACTAACTCGTAGTCTTTCTCAATCCTTCTCTAGTTAAGAGATAACTGAGCTGCGTTGTACTTGTAAGTGGTGTAACACATTTGTGTTACAACAAATGTGTTACACCACTTAAAAGTACAACGCAGCTCACATATCTCTTAACTAGAGAAGGATTGAGAAAGACTACGAGTTAGTCGAAACTACAGTCTCCTAATAGAGAACTTTTCTTTACGTGATCCATGTGAAACAAGGTAAATAAATAAATAAATATTTATAATTTATTATGGATCTCAAAGTGAATGCTCAAAACATTGAAAAGATTTTTAATCGATTTCTGAGCTCTAATATACCCCAGGTTTGTGTGAATTTGATCGCTCACCCGTAAAATTCCAGTCATAGCCTATTAATTTAAATTGGTGGTAGACGAAAGTCGTCCCGTGAAGAACACCCATTCATAGTAAATTCCTGTAATAATAAAAGGACGACGCGTGAATCTCGGGCTGTAGTCTATAACGTTGCCTGATAAACACTCCACATGCAGCGCTTAGCCATATACACCATGGTAAGCGTCATAGAATTCCACCGATGAGACTTCAGAATTACTATCATCATCTGTCGGTATTCTCATGTATGTGTTTACATAAAATAAATTATCTGTTTTTTGAAGAGATCCAGATAATATGAAGAAAAAATTGTGATACCTAAGAACATTATGTGTGGTATTCAGGAAGAAATTTTGTAAACTGCCTAGTCTTGGTCAACATATAATACATTAACCGTGTATGAATGTTCAGCAAGTGTGAGACGATTCTGTCGGTTGTAAGTGGGTGTAGGAGGAATTAACTATTTGAGTTTAGAGGAGCAGCGGCCACGGTTATATCAGTTGAAAATACTAAGTGAACCAATCTTACGTACCAAGGATCGTATTATTTGGAATAAGTGTAGAACGTTAGATGCACAAAATGCAATCGGCGTGACCCTTGGATGCGATTCAAAAACATAAATATCGTTTAGTAGCCGATTACTAATGTAGGACTTACAAGCAGTTGTTTCTAATCCATTCAGTCTATAGTTCGGTTCGAGACCCGAGTGGTACTTACTAAATAAATAGACTGTCGGAAAGTAATAATATAAAATGCTTGTGAATAAATGTTGACTGATTGAATAATAAAAAATAATAATATACATGCTTTGAATATATACTATAGAGACATCTATCGTCATACGATAGTAAAAATGGTATAAATACATCATCTTTCGCGTATCCGTTCAGGCAGAGAAACAGTCGAGTGGACTGCGCGGCGTAAAAGAATAGAGCAAAGGTTGCAAGGCTCGTGGTTCAAATCCCGCGTCTGCCGATACTTTTTCTGAACGAATTGATGCGTATAAAATTTGATGTATAATTGTATATGTGTATTTAATTACTGATTGCTAATGCGCACTTTTTTATTTTACATAATGGCACATTGATCGGTGACTCGTGTGTTGTTAATGGAGCTGACATTAGTGGTATCCTTCACCTTCCAATTAGCGTTTAGCGACCTCAGCGTGGCGACCAGACGCGCCCACAACACGCAGAAGAATATCTCCGAATGATATATCACCTGACAGCGAGTGGCACAGTGCCAAAAGCAACGCAGCCAGGTCCACCTCAATAATAATCATATTCATAATTTAATTTAATAACATCCTCGTATCACTTACATCCATGCTCGGAGTGTCGCTAAAAGATAGAATCCGAAACGAGGAAATACGCAGAAGAACTTAAGTAGTGCATGCTGCCCAACGAATAGGCGCACTCAAGTGGCAATGTGACATATCTGTCGATGAGGCGACGGTCGATGGGGAAGAAAAGTATTGGAATGGCGCAAAAAATCCTGTAAACGAAGCATTGGCCGACCCCTGCAAGATGGACAGACGACATAATAAGAATAGCGGGAGTGACCTGGATGCGGAAGGCGGAGGATCGAAGAGGATGGAGACTCATGCGGGAGGCTTACGTTCAACAGTGGACGGATACAGGCTGATGATGATGAATATAAAACAATCGTTTTAAACTGTGATAATGTGAATTAAGTAAAAATTATTATTCTTGCTATTTTGAGGTTGCCTAAACACATGTACATGTGATGTATTAATACGCCAACATCATTACGCTACAATCCGACATTTAGACATCGTCCATTTTTAAAGTGACTCACTATGAATCGGTGGGGTTCAAGGAATATTTTCGAGTTCACTCTGATTTGATAGACATGATGTAAGTATGGCTTAGTGGTAAGGCGTTTGCTTACCATACTGTGGGTCGTCGATCACCAATGAAGATTGAAATAAAAGAAATAACGATTATTCTCTATAAATACCCTTGGTTGGGGTGAATTTGAAACTTCATTATTATTTAGAATTTGTGGTTAGCGAAAATCATCCCGTGAACACCACCTACTTAAAGTTAGACCTCTTAAAAATAAACTTATAAATTTCGGGATACGATGTTGATTGGCCAACAATCCGCGTGTAGCGCTTAAGCATACTAAAAATGGCAAGCTTTATAGAATCTACAGATAAGATTTTAATGCTTGCATTAGCCACTTCATCACCACATGCTTGGAGATCAATTATAACACTACTTTTACTAATGACTACATTATTTTAATATTTTTAACTTACATTATTGTTGAGCTGCAATCGACTGAACTGAAATTTTCACGAAAAAAAAACTATTTTTTTTCCACAAAGAATACTGCCACAAAATAGATTATACATCAAATACTCGATAATTTAACCGCCCTAGCTGCAGGTATATCTCCAAGATATATTACTGTCTCCCTACATCGTATGTACCTCCAACGCATCACGTTTGTTGGAAATATTTAAGATGTCTATACTATATAATTGTTTTCGAAAGAAAAAAAAAACATAATTTTATTCAGTGCCAGTCCTTTACAGTTTACACCATCTCATGAATATCTCCCAAACTATCGATTCTTTTTGATTTGTTAATATTTTTAAATGTGTGAGAAATTTGGAATTGATTTTTAAATACATCTTTCGAATATTGCGAAGCGCCCAAGGGTACGCTTACGGCGATCTTCGGGTTAGTGATCATCTGTCTGTATTCACCTGCATGTATTTGAATTTCAAAAATCTCGAACATATAGTCAACGCAAATTGACGCCATTCAGTTCTGACACAATAGTTTGAGCTTTCTCCCAAATCATCTCTGAACTAGAAAGTTATTTGTGATAATGATGTTAGTTCAGATCTGGCGGAGTGTCTTCGCCTGCAGTGCATCCGTGTTTAAATACAGCGTCTTGTATGAGCGATGAGTGATTCCTGGAATAAGAACCGAGCTATTCGAAGGACCGTCAGTCGAGCGAAGAGTTTCAGTTAATTGATTTGCAATCTTCAGAAAATACACAATCTATTTGCGTACACTGTAGAACATCACACTTGAGAGGTATCTTCTGAATGCAGTCGGCAGAATCGATTGATGTCTTAATTAATTGCTGTTAAAAAAGAACTCGCCAATATACAAATGTATACTTCATGAAAAATTATACCTTCAACAGGTTAACAAAGGAGAAGATCTCTCTTTATTTAGCATCGCCATTTCCCATCATCTGAGGTCGGATCTCCTTGTGCACATTGTCTGTCTGTTCTGCGTTGCATTCTCGGTCAAGCCCAGAGTTTTCAGATCCTTGTTTACAGTTGCAGTCCAGGTTGCCTGTGGTCTTCCAGGTCTTCTTCTTAGCGTGGGTATGTTGAGAGGTCTCTTCACCATGTGGTCCTCATCTCTTCTTGTCACATACCCATACCATCTTAGGCGGTTTTCCCTAATCTTTTCAGGTTTGGGGGCCACCCGAAATGAACGCCGAATATTCTCATATCGAACTCTGTCCACTCTAGTCACACCGCCCGGTGGAGAGAGTAACAAAGAAAAAGATAATATTTTTTATTTATTGTATAATATTTCTAAAAAACTTAATTGATTTAAAAATGAATTGCCCAAAAGCCACAATACCAAATCTGGCCGAGAAAACCTAGAAAGTTATTTAAATTAATTCATTATTAAAAAAAACAAAAAAATTACACACATATTTATTTTTATGTCTAAACTGCATTTTCATAAAGATTTTAAAGCAATTTGATACAACTACAATATTTATTACTTAATTTATTGTATGAAACGTATTCCTATGTATTTGTACAAAATCAATAGTAAAAAATATATACTCGCAATGTATTTATTTATTATTATAAATATAATATTGTAACATATAATTAAATTGTGTAAATATTTGTGATCATAATAAAAAAGAGACCACGAATGATATCCAGGCCCATTAATAGATGGCAGCACTTGTACTCATACTTGATGTGATTTGTTAAAGCTCCCTCTACCCGAGACTTGAAGTACACCTGGAAGCCATGTATGTTCCCGGGGGTACTTTCTAATGCAAATTTATTAAGATAAGGCATGTTCAATGACACCTGACGGAATGGTGTGGCAGCAATTTAATTTGTACTAATCATATGCTCCGGATACGAAATTAATTTGGGAAGAAAAAATATATCTGGGTATTTGTGTGAATTTGATCATTCACCCTTATGGTGTATAATATAAATTATATTATATTATATATATATGTAATAACGTATATGTTAATTTTTCTTCGTAGTATCAATCCGGTGGATTGTCATGTCCTCGAAAACTTGCTGCAAATACTCCCGTCTAGGGCGCTCTCTACAGTTTCTACCCTCTGGTCTATTATCGCCTATCGGTTTTCCCGATACATAAACCTTTATGGTCAACGGCATTAGGATGTGGAAATAAAGGGGAAAATACCACAATTAAAGGTCTAAAAGACATCCCATGTATCAGCAAAAGCGATTGCATCTCAAGTTAGGATCAAGAAGAGAGGAGATCGAGATGCAAGATTTTGTTGCTGCAAACCAATCCACCGGATTGATACTACGAAGAAGAGAAATACATTGTATATTTGTTTACATAAAAATATAGGCCTTATAAAAAATATATTTTTTGTAATTAAGTATTAGTTGGTTACTGTAAACATTTTGGTTATGGGGGTTTACGCGACGATGCATAATTTCAAAGGTTATGTATTTATCTAGCAGATTATTATTTATATTTTTAAGCATCCGGCGGCATTTTCACTGCGTATATTTACATAAAAATATTTACAATTAGTGCCATGAGCGATGACGGTTTAGTAAAAACATAATAATTCCGAGAACTTCAAACAAGCTCCGCACACTCAAAAATGTCGCTTACAAAGTCGCTGAAACATAAACATAACGCTGCCCGACGAATACATCGCAGGAAGCACGTCGGCATTCGCTATATTATGTAAACACATACAAGAAAACAAAGCCAGGCGTGGATACAACTCAACTGTGGAATATAATAATATTGAGCCGCTGCTGATAACCAAATGGTGGTAGAATTCAAATCTTAGAAGTATACAAATGACAGCACGGTCCATGAAAGTATACTTTATCAAAATCTTCTTAATCCTTCGAAATTTTGCTGCTATGTCTTTCAAAATGGTTTCTAGATGGGGTAACCTCAACCTAATCAAGTTTCACCTTTCCAAATTATGTACTTTCTCAGCCAAGAAGGCTGCAATTATATATACTCGCATATTTTGTATATATATACCATCGAAGCTACTATGATCAGGCATGAATTCACTGTGAATGATAAAAGATCTTGAATGGATGACCAGGAATGGAACACAATGGAAGGTTCGCATTGATATGGTCAATGGACTTTCCATATTAGGGGATGTGTATAACTGGTTCTTAAGGAGTTAAGGACTAGAAGAGAGACACGTTTTTATTGAAATGCATTCATATTATTTTCATTGTATGTTTGCTCTTGAGATGGAGCATATAATCACCACAAGTTACCGCCACACAGTTCAATCAGTTGACATGATCATTGGCTCGTGTAGTATTCCATCTCTCCGCCTAAAGATACGTAGAGTTCTTAATTGTATTATACTTGTGTATAGTTCTTAACGGCCTTCTAAAACGACGAGAGCCCAGTTTGAAAAAAGGCAGCTATAGTTTATGATCACCTGTGGCATTGTGTATGGAAGGTTGCTTAGTCCGTGCCCTTACCAGCTCATTCCTCACGAAGTCAAACCATCGTATTCCTCCAGTATTCTACGAAAGGATCTGATTTCAAGACCCATTATTGGTTATTAGTAAAATTCACAGGATACGGATACAATAATTATAATTTTTTAAAAAACTGTTTTGCCTGTGATCGAACTCGCAACGTATTGCACGCGTTCTCCAGTCGTGAGCTTTATCTACAAGCCTCGGTAAACTTGGATTGACCATCTTGCTGGTGTAAGAATGTTGCCGCTGTAAAGTGCGGGGGAGAGAGACAGACGGGGAAAGTGAAAGGGAAGGACTTAAACCGGATTCGAACCCATGCCCTTTAGCGTGGAACTCACTGCAAACGGGATCTCTGGCCATTCAACACTGGACACAATGAACCGAGTCGCGTAATGTATTCGGCGGAACTTCAGGAAGCTGAGCCATCTCACTAGCGACCTTTGTAACTCTTTTGTGACGACCATATGCCTAAAGTTAACACAAATATATTTTATGCGACATATTCACGTTTTTTGCGCGGTTCTCGTTGGATCATAGAAATTAAGCAACATTGGAAGTGAACGTTAACGTAAATGGGTCACCGCTCGTTAAAAAAATATATTATACTAGCTGACCCGGCAGACTTCGTACTGCCTCAATCGATAAATAAAAGACCTAAGCATTTGTATTAAATAGTCTTAAAACAAACAAAACGAATCCGTATATAATAAAAAAGGATTTTTTGAATGAAGCATGAAGTTTTATTATTATTTTTGACATATCATGTTGCTTACTTACAAAACAGAGTTTTCCTGAAATACTGGCTATTTATAAGGCTTCAATTTGATATTGACAGACACACACTGTTATGATACAGTCTGTTAATCAATTTAAAGCTTTCTTAGAAACTTTATTTTTTGTTTTGTTTTGTGGTGCGTAAATAAACAAAGAAGACGGTATAATTGTCCATGCGCGATACAGGGAAACTCCAAGTTGATTCTGCAAACTTCTAACGACTGTCCTTGCGATTTATTTATGGTCATCGCAAAGGCCATACGTCCTGGAAATTGTAAGCGTTTAAATCGAATGATAAATCCGTCGGAATCATCGGTATCCGCGGGATCAAGACATCCTCTCCTTTGTATTTTCCTTTTATGATTGTTGCCTCAATGACGTTATTCATTAGCTTTTTCACAGCCAGTCTTGTTCCATTGCACAGTCGAGGTTGATTAATGTTACGCAGCATGATGACAACTGATCCTACTTTTAACTGCAAATTGTGAGGTGGTAATCCAGACAATTCCAGTGAATTTAAAAACTCCGTGGGATAGTTGACTACGTCATCCTGGTTCATAACGGTGTCGACTGATTTAAAGGAAACCAACTGTCCTGGAAGAAAATTCTGAATCGTCGCATTGAGATCCTCGACATCTTTATTTTTCGCCGCCAATATTGCTCGTTCACCCAGCCAATTATGGTTATTAAACTTTTGCGCTATATCTGGGAAAACACGCCGAATAAGCTCCTCTTTTGAGTTTGTGATGTGACAGAAATCTGTGGGTAATGTGATGAATCCGGTCAAGGTGTCCACTACAACTTTATTATTTCCAATGTCTAACAATTGCTTCTCAAACACATTTGCAGTTTCATCTTGTTGCAAAAATACTCGCATGTTAGTTGTTAATTGGAGTGTCTTTACATACTGCCACAAATTCGATGACTTTAGGCATGCATTTAGTTCATCAGCAACATTTGATCGGGGAATAACTGGAAGAGTCTGACGAAAATCATCTGACAACAGAATCATGGCCCCACCAAAAATATTTTAGTTGTCACGAAGATCTTTCAACGTTCTGTCCAGTGCCTCCAGTGACCTCTTATTGTGTGCATTCATCCCAAACAATCAATTTGCATACCTGTAGGACAAGATCCTACAGGTATGGCCGTTGCGCTATTTTTGGCGATGTTGCAAATTGGTGTTTCGGTGATTTTCATGTTTAATGGTAATTTCAAGGCAGAATGTGCAGTTCGCCCGCCTTCTAGCAGAGTCGCAGCTATTCCAGATGAAGCCAACGCTAGAGCAACATAATTTCGCGATCTAATCCTCGCGAAAAGCAATGAAATTAAGAACGTTTTTCCGGTTCCTCCGGGAGCATCAACGAAATAAATTCCATCAGATCCACTGTTCACAGCTTCTATAAAAGTGCTGTACGCAATTCTTTGTTGTTGATTTAATTGGTGGAATTTAGTGGAACGTTTGTACGAACTGTTTCGGCCAATGCTTCAATGGCGTACTGTTGTTCTCTTTGCAACTCGTGGTTTAATGCATCGTGCATATGACCATTTGGTGCTGTCATTCCCAAACACGACAATACTTTATTTGCCATCAATAAACACATATCTTCTATCATGATCAATGTCTCATTGTAAATTTCTGCAGTCATTTGTAGTGTAAGATTCAAAGTTTGACGGCGCACACGATGCAAAACATCCTCAGACTTGTCATCTCTATACTTAACCCACAAATCTTTTGGATTCAAGGGGAAACATTTCGATGTGATAATCGCAAATAGTGTACGAATTTGATGCGGCGATGAAGATATTACGGAATCCTTGAGCGTATCATCCCAGTGCGAAACGTTCTCAAGTAAATGTAATAGTTGACATGCCTCACGGTAAGTCACACACAGCTGTCCATTAACTGTTCTCAGTTGCTTAAACGATGTCGGACCACGAACATTCACCAACAACAACCGCAAATAATAACATTAATCGTTATTTGGATGTACTGTGTTGATGCGACCCAGAGCGTCTGAAGCAAATACATTTGGATGTCCTTCAACTGGTGTTCCTTGTTTTCGACGCTGAACGATTTTGATGATGCATTCCATGTGTAATAGCGTGGCATGTCAACATTCAGCAAAGTGCGAGCAAAATCATCAGTTTGACAGACTGTGAAGAAACTTGTTAATGTTGTCGACGGTGGACGTGCCGCTCTGTCTGCCGCGTTCGATTCATTAAAATAAACTCGTTGACCATTTTCTAAATGGACTGCCAAATGGACTACTGTAGGGTGTCTTTCATGGATCGCAAATGAAAAGATACGCCAAATTGCTTCGTTGCTACTTACATTGCGACCCATCTGGTACTGTGATATTTCATCATTTGCATTGGTTACAGCGAAGACAGCCATATCGCTACCTTTGTTAACATATTTACATATGTACTTTATCGACTATTTTCTTGATCTGTCTCTCTCTGGTCATCAGTGAGGTTAGCACGTGAGGTAGCTCTTTGCACATTTGATTGACTGCGACGACCTAAGTCAGGTCGTCTTCTCCTCGGCATCGTAATTAATCAAAGTGAGAAAAATTCTCGCTCACTTAGCAGTAAAGTGTTACTATCACAAAATATCAACAACAACAAAAAGAACCGCGTCACTGTTGACAGTTCACTCGTTCGCTTTGCGGTTCCATTTCGCAGAGGTACCAACCGATGATGTTGCCATATACTACAGATCACCAAAGTAAAGAAAGTTCTCGCGCACTCATAGATATCGTAACACAATATCGTAATACTTTTTCCGTGTGCGACAGGATGGATTGACATATTAGTTGGTTGTCAAATCTAATGTCAAATATTATTGTTGCGTTCAGAAATTTAATTTGTGACAAAACTTAATATTTATAAAACAAAATAATCTGATAGATTAACAGCTGAAGTTAGCTAAAACTAAGTTTCGCGAAGCCGACCAAATTGAAAATCAGTATTACTGATGATCTATTACATGTTGTAACTATACAATTTGGTCACATTCGCGATATTATCACTTTTTTGAGTTTCGGAACACGACATTAGATCCTCCAACGCGCACGCGAAGACTATTTTGATAGATATGATTGAATTTGAACTTTGTACAGCGGTAATAAATTGCAAATTGACTCTTCGAAGTTAGGAACACACCTACATTTCTTAGACAACAGTGAGTGATTATAATTTAATATGAACTATACTGAATAGAAATAATATTGATATATAGATATAGATAAATATATAGATAATACGTACCGATAAGCTGTGTCAAGTGCGCGGTAAACACTATGCGCACGCAACGTTATTCGTTCACAAAGCGCGTCATGTCAACCGCGCGGTAAATATTATACACACTTCGCGTTATCATAATAACACGCGGTGCGTGAAATGAATAAAGCATATGAAAGATGATATTGTGTATAGATCTTTTAATATGTTAACGCGGTCATGTCAACTGCGCGGTAAATATTATGTACACACCTTCGCGTTCTCATAATAACACGCGGTGCGTGAAATGAATAAAGCATATGAAAGATGATATTGTGTATAGATCTTGTTTATATGGGACTTTTATATGGGGAAAAGAAAAGGGCTGTTTTTAGGGTTTTCCCGGCAATTATTATAATTTTTCTCACCTTATAAACCTTCCTTAGACCTCCACGAACATTTCAAGACCAAGATAAGATAAATCCGTTCAGCCGTTCTCGAGTTTTAGCCAGACTAACGAACAGCAATTGATTTTTATATATATAGATTGAGGTTCGCGTTGAACGGTTCCTTAGGATTAAATGGTCCATACATCGGGCTAAGCATGCGATCTCTTAAAAAAACGATTAATAAATAACTCAAAGTATGTCTCGGTCAATGCCACAACTGAAAAAACCGAGTGGCGTTTATTTTTAATGACAGATATGAAACGAATATAGGAAGTAACAAATACTCTTTTTTCCGTATCACACCGGAAAACAACTAGGTCTTTATGATGACTTACTGTTAAGATGAAGATCAGGTAACAAAGCTATTATTTAAACATTGTAGTGTAATTGCAGTCAAAGAGATGAAAAAGAACGATATGTTATGTACATAAAATAGAAGAAGAATTTTCAAGCACCCAAGCACTAAACGTTTTTTTCGATCGTTTTTTCGTTACTATATCCTTTATCTTTATATTAAATATAATATCAAAAGTTATACGAGTTCTTCAATAATTTATAATACAAAAATTTAAAAAAAAACATGTTTAACTTACCAAATGTGACATTTAAAATTAATATGAAAATATTCTTCAATTTCTAAAAATATCTGGTCTATCGTGACTGTAAGATAAGGGCTTCCTTCGAATTGCATTGAAAAGGACACCCGTTTTTATCAATAGCTAATTACTTTTCCAGAGAATGTGCTGTGATATTTAGAAAAGGTCGCTTCAGAAAACAATAGATCTGCGCGCTTAAATTGCTCGTACATAAGCTTTTGTCACAAAGTTGTTAGTCCATCGGTCAAAAAATGGTTCTCCGTCAAAAACGTCAAAGCCAAATGAAGATTTCATAAAATACTTTGATAGGCCTGTCAAGATAACTAGTTTTTTTTTTCTTCGCAGACAGTTACAAGAGGAAATAATCAATTATAGGCTGTGTTGAGATTGCGGCGGCTATTGTAGGCAATGGTGATGGGCAGGTGGGTGATGGGCAAGCAGGCAACACGCGTGCCAAGATTGACAAATAAAAATATATATTAAATACTAAATACTATAGTAAAAATACTGTCCGCAACATGTTGAAACTTTAGATCTTATTTGATCATCGAAGTAAAGCAGCTGTTGGCAAAAGGATATTTAGAAAAACGTAAATTTTCCCATATAGATATTTGTCCAAATATTCATCGACGTGAACCTGCTAGCTTCCATGCCCAGAACATATGATCAACACAATTTGTTGCCACTCAGTTATCACTGTCTATGGATTGTCCCAAGACATCCGACGCTTTCCAGGGCAGTATGAATTAAAGATAAGGCATCTAAAGGTATCCGAAACATATTTTCAGTGATTTCTTAATCAAACAATAAAAATGTGTCGGAATATTAGCCCTACGCTTCCGAGACTTTGATTATTGTTTTAAAGGGTGGCTTAAACCGTCGATATATTTGAGCTTATTTATAATGAAATGTATTAATTTGGCATTTTAGTTTCATCTGATGATTTTAACTTGATATTTATTATTAAAAACGAAGCCATATTAAGGTAGATACAATGAATCAATGAAACGTTCTTGCAGAGTTGTGTTGAGAGAGATTAGTGTATTTTAATTGGGATCATGATAATTACGTTATCGAAAACGACAATAGCACATTTTATGCGCTGTAATACATTAAACAAAATTAAAAATTGATTGGGTCAAAGCCTTATCATTTGTCATTAGTTGTCTTGAGTCCCCTCTTAGTTTCAAATGGTGCAATACTCGTAAGCGTCGAGTAATCATAAAATTACCTTAAATATCTGATTAACAATCACCCAAAATATGCCTGCGATATAACAACAGCTCTCTATATTTAAGTCCCAAGGAATTTCCAAGTTCTTGTCTTGGAGGTCGCCGAGAATAATATATGCTTCCGCGTGGACCTTCGGGTGTAGAGTTGTCATTTAATAAGCAATGAGCAATAGCAACTGGCAAATAAGTGATATGGGAATAAAGTTCTCGATCGCTACAATGTGATTAAAATGCCTTCAGGCCGACATAACCGGTTCCCGAAACGCGGGTTCGGTCTTGGCCGGTTAATTTGACAGTGATGGACCAATTACTGCGGAGGAAACCCATTTGCCAGATGGGAATACAACAAAAAGAGAGCAATCTTAAAATTGATTATTCAACAGCAGCGTGGTGTGACAGTCGAAAGTTCATTTCCTCAAACGTCTCTCCAACAAATGCGCAGCGCGACGTTGCGCTCGTGCGCTATTCTTAAGCGAGATGTTCTTTTTGATATTTTAGCCAATTTATAATCTTTAAAACACCTTCGGTTGGTGTGACATTGATCTCTTACCCGTAAAATGCCAGTCATAGCTCGGTCATAAAATTAGTTTTCAACGCCGATTCATAGTGAGTCCACATAAAAATAGATGATGCATGAATGTCACGATTTAGCTAATGGTATTAAAAAGATCTTCACTACACATGTAGCGCTAAGGGATACATAAAATCGCTACGATATATAACTCAAAAATGAAATTCTCCATCACCGTATGTCGCGGTATTCTCGAGTATGTGATTTCATTTTAGATTTTCGTTTAAACTCTCTCGGTTGATGAGTATTTATTTTCTTACTCAAAGACGGTCAGTCATAGATTATTAATGAAATAATAGTGATGAAATTCGTACAGTGAATCAACCACTTCACAGTGAGCGCAGGAAATATGGATGTGTATGTTATGTATGTTAGGCTATAGTCTAATAATGTTAACGGAACAAAATTTCATATGCAACGCTCAGTCATTCCTTCTTCTTCGTAGTATCAATCCGGTGGATCGGTTTGCAGTAACAAAATCTTGCATCTCGATCTCCACTCCTCTCGATCCTCTGCAGTCCTCTTCAGCTCAGCATAAGGGCTACAACTCATGTCCTCGAACACTTGTTGCAAATACTCCCGTCTAGGGCGCTCTCTACAGTTTCTACCCTCAACCATCCTATCAACAATGTCGTGAAGAAGACCATCGTGGCGCACGATGTGACCGATCCATCGGGCTCGCCTCTCTGACATGGTTCTTATTAGGTGCCTATCGTCCTTGATTATCCTGAGAACCTCATTGTTCGTGACGTGGTCTATCCAGTATTTTCCGAGAATTCTTCTGTATGATCACATCTCAAAGGCCTCTTGTCTTTTCTATCACTTTCAGATAAAAAAAAACATGTCTCACAGCCGTACATCAAGATGCTCCAAACAAATGTTTCGGCAAGTTGCTTGCGGAGCTTAAAATTAATATTTTTGACCCAAGTCATTCCTAAAAAATGGCAATATCATATAATTTATAGATGAGATTTCTCCATCACCGTCTGTCGGTATTCTTCTGTATGTGTTTACATAAATAAAACACGGCTATAGCTGTATTCGGTATGTATAGTATATTGTATGGGTTTTGGTAAATGTAACTTTAGGGGTGTATCATTTATTAACATCTATACAGGACCGGAAAATAAATAAATTTGATATAAAATTGCCCCCGTGTTTGACAATAAAACACTTTTTACGCCCTACAGGGTTTTGCGGAAGTGCCATTTTAATAGAGACATTTATGGTTACAAAAGTATATACATTATTGCCAGAAAGAAAATAATACACAACAGCCATAAAATACTCTCATTGCTAAAAAGTACCGAGACGTTTTTTTTTATTTGCCAGAGTGTGGGGCTTAATGGTAAAGCGTTTACTTAGCACACGGAAGATCGTGGACTCGATCACTGACGGAGATTGAAACGAAAATGATTTACAATCGATTTTCAAGCTCTCTAAATACCAGTAAAGCGCCTGTCGTAGCCTTTTTATTAAAAATAAATAAATTAATGAATTTTGATAAATAGATTTACCAGAAGAACTCAAGTAGTGGATGCTACCCAACGAACAGGCACACTCAAGTGGCAATGGGCAGGACATATCTGTCGAAGAGACGACGGTCGATGGGGAAGAAAGGTATTGGAATGGCGCCCAAGAAATGGTAAACGACGCGTGGGCCGACCCCCTCTGCAAGATGGACTTACGACATAATAAGAAAAGCGGTAGTGACCTGGATACGGAAGGCGGAGGATCGAAGAGGATGGAGACTCATGCAGAAGGCTTACGTTCAACGGTGGACGGATACAGGCTGCTGATGAAGATTTAGCAGCTGCACTTTTGATAAAAGAACAATATATTTAGTGGTTGCAAGTCAGTAAAAGAAGTCATCAAAGAATATGTCATGTTTTTTAGACAATTTCATATTGGATGCAATTAATGCTCGAAGTAACTTCTTAGGTTTTCACGGCCAGATTTGATACTGTGGATTTTGGGTTCAGCCGTGTGTGGCGAATTTCTTCTCTCCGATATTTCGACCGCCATTGCAGGGGTCTTCTTCAGGGTCAACAAAGTCATCAACCCTGAAGAAGACCCCTGCAATGGCTGTCGAAATATCGGAGAGAAGAAATTCGCCACACACGGCTAAACCCAAAAGCCACAGTATCAATGCTCGAAGGTTTAACAAATTTTTAGATTCGCTCTTGTAAGATACAGGTATAACGGAGATTGCAGCTGGAATTTGGCGTATATTGCTTGCATTCGTTACGTTCCACGCGTGTTAAGTATTGATAGCAAAGTTTCTCGTTCCTACTTTTTATCTTGAATGCCATTATACTTGTTTGATTGAGGTTTTACATGAAAGTAAGCCCGGGGGCATAAATAGAGTAACTCAGCGCACAGAGGCGTCTTTGAAGCTTCTATTGTTGGCGTTTGTTACGTTCCAGGCGGGAAGGGAGGTTCTATATGAAGGTTCGCCTTGGGCTAGAAATGAAGCACCGCAAAGTAAAGAGACGACATTGAAGATAAGCAAACCTGAGATTTTAAGAACCGCGACAAATGGCGTAACTAAAAGCTTTAAAAAATCATTAATGCTCACAAAATGAAGATATTTTATTATGAGTCTAAAATACAATAGCGCACCGTAAGCGCGGTTCGCGTCAGATCAACATCAGTCTAACAATATTAGACGCAGGTAGAAATACGCATGCGTTACTACGTTACTACGTTTTGCTTACTACGTGCATAGCTTGAATTGAGACGCTCATTATTAATCATCATCAGCCTGAACCCGTCCACTGTTTAACGTGGTCTCCATCCTCTGCGATACTCCGCCTTCCGCATCTAGGTCACTCCCGCTATTCTTCTTATGTCGTCAGTCCATCTTGTAGATGCAATGCTTCGTTTGCCAACGAAGCTCATAATTATCAGCTGGTTAAAGCCATGGGAACATATAGCTTTTCATGAGATGGTTAAGAAATGATAAATAAATCAACCCAAGATATGCCTCGGGTAATACAACTGTTTCTCTAAGTCCCCGGTGGTCGTCAGAGACCATATATCTTCTCAAGTATGATTCGACTAAAGATTAAAGACTACAGTTTACACCCTCAACGATCCTCTCCACAATGTCATGAAGAAGACCATCGTGGCGCATGATGTGACCGATCGCCTCTCTGAGATGGTTCTTTTCTATCTATTCTGATAACTGGACGGCGGTAGTTCGTGATGAACACGTTCTCATGCATTAATTTTATTTTTATTTATTTTTATTCTCTCAAGTCCGCTTGTGTAACAAAAACCTACAAAGTAACTACTTGAAGACTTACCCTCGCGAAAGACGATATTGCACAGTACCTATCCCGAGGCGATTTGTTTCCTTTGATACAAAAGGAAAATTGAAAATTTTAACAAATAAAATAAAAAATAAAACTGAATCCCACACCAAATAAAACGTTTCGTTTCCATGTCGCTTTGTGTTTATTTCTACCGTTAGCTGCTACACTTTATTACTCAAAGAATCAATTCTTACTGCATTCATCCACAACCGACAGACTTGTCGAACATCCATACACGGTTAATATATGCACGGTGCCGTATATTTATTTCAGACACCGCTAGATGAATTAATTTTGACTACACTTGAGAGAAGCCCAGTTTCGACATGAGCTCCACGAATTTATTTATCAAAGTAATTTCGTAGAGTCTTCTGTTTAGCGAGCTCCGGGAGTTTTTAATAATTGTTGTTAATAATCAAAAATACTTAAATTTATGAATTGTTTGCATTATATCTTATTTCAGAATCGTATTAAATAAAATTTGTAATGTTTCTGAAAGAAAGAAAAAAATGAATTATTGGTGTGAACTTTACCCGCCTCACACCAGCATCACACTGGATGTCAATTACGTCTTCTTCATGATGTGCTCATTCAAATTATTAGACTGGACTATCAGTAAGCAACAGATAAGCACAGAAGTGCTAGAAAAAAACGGAATCACCAGTTAAAAGACGATGGTAGAAAGATTTTCGTATCAAAAATATGAAAAATATTGTTAAATGCGTAGATTTCTTTAGCCGAAAAGTCTGCAAGCCTGATCTGATCATTATTCTAATCATATCGCATGATAAACTATTACATTTAATTTATGCCTAAGCAACTAATTGTTCTTATGGCGCCCCCTTTCAGACCTCAGAGCAATAGATGAATTAAAGAAAAATATCCTTTATTGTGAAAATTCCAGTTAGGACCAAAGGTAAAATCTACGAAACTGCTGTAAGGCCAGGTATGCACTACAAATCAGAGTGTTGGACCCCGCTGAAACGTGACTTGGATAGGATTCATGTGGCAGAGATGAAGATGCTGAGGTGGGCGGGCGGTACGACTAGAGTGGACAGAGTTCGAAATGAGCATATTCGGGGTTCATTTCGAGTGGCTCTTAAACCTGGAAAGATAAGGGAATACCGCCAAAGATGGTATGGGCATGTGACACGGAGAGATGAGGACCACATGGCGAAGAAAGCCCTCAACATACCCATGCTGAGAAGAAGACCTGGAAGACCACAGGCAACCTGGACTGCAACTGTGGACTAGGATCTGAAAACTCTGGGCTTGAACGAGAATGCAACGCAGGACAGACAGACATGGTGAATGTGCACAAGGAGAGCCGACCCCAGATGATGAGAAATGGCGAAGCTAAAGAGAGAGAGATCCTTTATTGTGCAATTTGATGAAAGTGTGTCAACCTTATCGGGAATGCAAATTTTGTGGCTACTAAAAAATTGTGCGCTTTAACAATTTTGCTCGTATTTAAAAAAAAAAACTCTTTAGCATAGGTGTTGTAACCTGATTCACACAAGTGCTGAATGGGATTTCTACTAGATATGTTATTACTAAATAATCACGATTGTTTATGATAAGTTGAAATTAGTAAGCTTGCTGATCATAATCTGAATGAGTGCATCATCAAGGAGACTTCGTAGGCCTCCAGTTTGCTGCGAGTAATGCCCAGACTGCACTTTCACATTTCACCCTTCCAACAGCCCCCTAGCACGACCTTTTCTCCTACGAGTTGTGTTACAACGATTCCTCCCTCCCCCATCTACCTTTCTTAAGCTCAAAAATACGAATATTGAATGCGAAACTCACTCTAGCCGAACGAGTTTAGAAAATAAAAATGCAAAAATAGTTTCTGCAGCCTTCTTTTGGGTTCAAAATGCAAGTAACAGAACACAATTCATCGATTATGTAAGCAAAAACACGCAGATAATATAATACATTACACAGTCATGTAAAAACATGCAAAAGAATTCTGATGTAAGTGAAATAGTTTTAAATAAATAAATATCCGATGTTGAGGCTTTTGCGTTTAGCCGTGTGTGGCGAGTTACTAAGTTTCTAATATTTATACCGCTATTGCAGAGGTCTTCTTTAGGGTGAGTTACTAAGTCATCAATTAAGCCTACTACAATTAAGTAGACTACTGCGGGTACGATGGTTTGATCCTGTGAGCAAAGGCGAGGAAAGCTAGTGAAAAAGGAGCTTTCCATACTACAGTCGATCAAGAGACGAAGTTGAACCATGATGCAACATTTTCTCTGAATGTCACAGGACATCATAAACTACAGCTGCCTTTTTTGCACGCCTCCGGATTTGCGCTGTCCTGAAAGGCCATCGGGAACTATGCATACAATATACTCGGCGTGTCTTTGGATGGTGATACAACTGGTGATGAAACGAGGTTCGTGGTGAATATGTGCTCAATGTGAAAAGAAAATATTACAGGAAGCCCATGTTCATGCATAGACGCATTTTTTATGTAAACACGCAGATTCACGCACCATCCTTTATTATTTCAGGAATTTACTATGAATCGGTGGTCTTCACGGGACGACTTTCGTCTACCATATTTTTTAAATTAATAAGCTATGACTGGCATTTTACGGGTGATCGATGAAATTCACACCGACCTGGGGTATTTTAGAGCTCATAAATCGATTAGAAATGCTTTTTTTAATCTCCTTCGGGATCGAACCCACGATCTTTGGCCTACAAAGCAAACGCTTTGACCATTGAGCTATGACCGCCGGCATGTCTTATATATTACATAGTTATGCAAATTGTTGGTAGAAAAAAGACACACATTTGTAGAGACAAACCTTTTTAGCGAATTTCATAATAACAGATTTGTGGTAATATAGATATACTCGAAGTCTAACAATAGATTTGTGTTATTTTTTATCAATGTTTTGTCGTCCTGTAGGAAATATCTATAAGTTGCCGTATATAATAATGTATTGCGTGCAAAGGGCGAGGCTCGAGCTATCGAGGGGTTTTATTATTTAGTGATCCGATCATGGGAAGGGTGGTATCAGGCGAACATAGCCGAACGTACTAGGAATGCGATTCGCATTAAAAAATAACATTCTTTTCTCTAATAAAATAATACTGGATTTTGGACATATGGATGCTACCCAAAGAATAGGCACACTCAAGTGGCAATGGGCAGGACGTATCTGTCGAAGAGACGACGGTCGATGGGGAAGAAAAGTATTGGAATGGCGCCCAAGAACTAGCAAACGATGCATTGGCCGACCCCCTGCAAGATGGACTGATGACATAAGAAGAATAGCTGGAGTGACCTGGATTCGGAAGGCGGAGGATCGAAGAGGATGGAGACTCATGCGGGAGGCTTACGTTCAACAGTGGACGTATACAGGCTGATGATGATGAAAATAATACAAACTAATATCGCAATCATTCAATGATAACAGCACACCGTAAGCAAGGTTCTTGGTAAATCACTGAAGACAAGCAACATTGGGCAAGTACTAAAACTTGGATGGGTTTCCGCCTGTTTCTAATGTCGTCATTGATTTGGGTATTTTTTTTTAAATATGTCAAGCCTCGGAGGCGTCGCGTTAACCAACTGAACATAATAAAAAATCCCACTAATAAATGGCCTGTCATCTCATCAAGTTGGTGTGATTTTGATCCCTCGCCCTTAAAATGCCAGTCATAGCATATTAATTAAAACTGGTGATATACGAAAGTCGTCCCGTGAAGACCACCCATTCAAAATAAATTCCTGTAATAATAAGGATGATGCGTGAATCTCGGGCTGTAGTCCATGACGTTGGCGGATTAACACTCCACATACAGCGCTTAGCCATATGCACCGTGGTAAGCGTCATAGAATTCCACAGATGAGACTTCAGAATCACTATCACCATCTGTCACCATTCTCCTGCATGTAATAATACTCTTAAATAATTTATTGAAGATGGTCTCCAGGGAGGCCGAAACGTGTAATCACTTAAAATAAATGTGAATCGAAACTAAATATTTTAATTTTTTTTTTTTTTTAATTAAAATTAATTAAAATTTTAATTGTGCAGATTCTCTAAGTATTGTCAGTTTATAAACTGAATGTTACCATATAACAAAGTAAAAAATATTCATCCATTTTTACATAAATATAAATGTTAGCTCCCCGATGCCACCCTTGTGTGTAAATGTATATGTTGTGGTCCATTTAGAGACCACACACTTCAGTTGCCTGCGTATTTCGGCCGATATCAATTTTATGGCGGCAATTTAGGCAAACGGTCTATGGACATAATAAAAAAGGCATTTTAAACACTGCCTGTATTATGTGCTCACATAAAAATAAAAGTGTCACGTCGGGAGACACCCGACAAAACGGACACTTTTGCACATTTATACAGTACCGGCTTTAGACCCTGCGGCGCCCTAGGCCAATTTTTTTCTGGCGCCACATATTGTTTATATTTAAAAAAATCTAAGAAACATTTGTTGACCTTGGCGCCCCTAGCTTAATCGACACCCTGGGGCACCGACCCACTTCGCCACCCCCTTAAGCCGGCACTGCATTTATATAGCAAGTATGACTGTCCAGCGGCAATATCGCATAGTTCTCGTTTGATAACATAGGTTAAGCAACATTGGATGCGGACCAAAACTTGGATGGGTCAACGCCTGTTGCGAACTGCATGTCGCAGGTCAAATGAATCATCAAACATCCTTTAAAAAAATCCGATTTAAAAATCAGCCTAAAATATGCCTCGGTTACTACAATATAAGCAGACGATTCTTTAAATCCCTAGGCTTTCTCTCTTTTATTTCATCGGGAACCATATTTATATATTATCCGACGGGTATAGCTCAATGGTCAAAGCGTTTGCATTGCAAGCCAAATGCCGTGGGTTCGATCCCCGACGGAGATTGAAAAAAAAAGTTAAATCGATTTCTCAGCTCTAAAATACCCCCGGTTGGCGTGAATTTGATCCCTCACCCGTATAATGTCATAGCCTATAAATTAAAATTGGTGGTAGACGAAAGTCGTCCCGTGAAGACCACCCATTCATAACCAATTCCTGTAATAATAAAGAATGATGGCTGTATCTCGGGCGTATGACGTTTGCGGATCGACGCGGTATATGACGACCAGACGCGGTATATGACGTTGGCGGATCAACAGTCCACATGCAGCACTTAGCCATATGCATCATGGTAAGCGTCACAGATGAGAATTCAGAATTACTATCACCGTCTGTCGGTATTCTCCTGTATGTGTTTACATAACAAAAATCGCAGGTGGACTTTCTGGTGAAGAGATGTCTTGGGATGAGGCATGGAGAGTGGCATCTGACAGAACTGACTGAAGAAACGTAATTTGTTAATTATTATATGTTCCAGGTGTGGACGCATATGGAAAGCAAAAGACATGTTTATTTAATGAAGGCTTTCTGATATACTCGTATATAATGATTGATACGATAAATATATTTAAGTGAATTTTCTCCAATATGTGTATTCGTTAATACAATTTCTTCATACATTTTGAGACATGTTCCCCTTGGTATTTCACTGGCGCTCCCGTAAACCATACGTTTTCAATAAAGTTTCACAATATAGAGAGATAAATGTATTCTATACAAAGGAGCCATCGCCAACTTTGGTATACAACCAAGCTCTAAGACCCATAGAAAGTTTAAATACTCTGTATACATAATAGGAGTATACACAATACTCGAATACATATATATACATATATACATATATATACATATACATATATATACATATATATACATATACATATATATACATATATATATATATATATATATATATATATATATATATATATATATATATATATATATATATATATATGTATATATATATATATATGTATATATATATATGTATATATATGTATAAATACCTGCGGGTATAGCTCAATGGTAAATCATTTGGTTTGCAAGCCAAAGGTCGTGGGTTCGGACGGAGATTTAAAAAAAAAAATCTGAGTTGTAAAATACCCACGGTTAGTGTGAATTTTATCCCCCACCCGTAAAAATGCCAGTCATAGCCTATTAATTAAAATTGGTGGTAGACGAAAGTCGTCCCGTCAAGACCACCCATTCATAGTAAATTCCTGCAATAATAAGGATGATGCGTGAATTTCGGGATGTTAATATGTTAACGCTTGTTGCTTAACACATGTCGTAAATCTATGACTACCTACACGGCAGAAACCCGAGGTCTCAAAGAGATGTAAGCTTTAGTATCCAAAGACATATTTTTGGCTGATTTCTTAATCGGGTATTGTTAAGTAGATCGGAAGTTCGACGATCCCGAGGCCTTGACTATTTGGCCCTCAAGATCGACTCAACCAGATCAGCAAATCGCGGTTAACAACAGGCAGTGAGTCTTCCTAGATTTGGTTCGCGCTAATGTTGCTTATAGAAAATATTTAGTTGCTGAAATGCATTTTTCGCTGGTTGGAGTTTTTCACGTGAGGCACGCATGCCATAGCCTACCGACGGATGTTATAATGTCTTCTAGAAAGGAAGAAAGTATACCCGCGGGATTGAACCCATAAAAACACCCCTCGCAGATAAAATGGGGTGTTTTTCCTTTATGCGCGGCGCAGAAAAATAACGAAATTTTGTATTATTAAGGAGGGCACTCTCGATTATCCGTGCTGTTGGAAAATAGCAAGGATAATAAAACAGCATTAGTTCTATATAATATAGCGTCCAAGAATTGGCGAGACGGAGCATCCACCCTGTATAAACTTATGAGGCAGAGACGTGGAATCTAACAGCAAGTCTTACCCATAAAATAAAGGTCACCCAGCGTGACATGGAGAGATCTATGCTCGGAGTGTCGCTAAAATATAGAATCCGAAACGAGGATATCCGAAAAACAACTGTGGGCTTCCCAACGTAAAAACACACTCAAGTGGCAATGGGTAGGACATATCTGTCGAAGAGACGACGGTCGATGGGGCAGAAAAGTGTTAGAGTGGCGCCTAAAAACTGGCAAACGAAGCGTTGGTCGAGTCCCAGTAAGATGGACTGACGACATCATAAGAAATAGCGTAATTAGTCTGGATGTGAAAAGGTGAGGATCGAAGAGGATCGAGACTCATGCGGAGGTCTACGTTCAACAGTGGACTGACACAGGCTGATGATAAATATAGCGTCTGTGTCGTCCCCATTTTCTTTACGGCTGTGAATTTTGGTGTCTCAACAAAAGCCAATGCAGCCGTAGAATGGGTTTTGAAAGTATGAGAATATGCAATGATTTTACATTGTGAGGGATGATGAGGTGAGCTAGCGAACATGGCAGAGTCGCGATACGAAAGTGGACCTGGAGACATGTATTACAGATGCTGCAGGAAAGCATAATCTACAGCTGTATATAATTCAGACCCTGGGCTCTCGCTACCCTGAAAGGTGCACGGTAACTAAAGATAGAATTTTCCAACGGAGACAGTTGATATGAAATGAGGCTAGGATCATAGCAGATGACAAGAGCTTAGTGCTCCAGCTTAAACAATTGTTTGTTTTTTTTTTGATAATTTTCGATAAATTTTAAATTTTAATTCTTGCAACAAAATGCCAATTTTTAACACCAATACCATTAAATCTCAGAGAGGCGAGCCCGATGGATCGGTCACATCATGCGCCACGATGGTCTTCTTCACGACATTGTGGAAGGTATGGTTGAGGGAAGAAAATGTAAAGGGCAACCTAGACGTGAGTATTTGCAGCAAGTGTTAGAAGGACATGAGTTGTTGCTCTTATGCTGAGCTGAAGACGACTGCAGAGCATCAAGAGGAGTGGAGATCGAGATGCAAGATTTTGTTGCTGCAAACCAATCCACCGGATTGATACTACGAAGAAGAATACCATTAAATGTTGTTTTTGCCATATGATCTATGATGTAACGGATTTTTTTTTAATAAAGCTTACACCAAAATACTTTAAATGATAAATTTTACTTTTAACCGACTTGGCACTGGCAGCTTCTTCGATCGCTTAACGTATCATCAATGATAAAAATAGCCCATATTAAGGTGAGATATTTTTTATGAATGCCCTCCATTTGATTCTATCAAACCAGTAAATAATCAAATATAATAAATTATTTCATAATTAATTACTGATTGTACGCTCCCCTATTTGTCATTGAGGGGTTGATAATATACTTCTTCCTACGAGTATATACAGGTATAAACACATTATCTGGAGTCTGATTATCTGGAGTGACTGCGGCGTGAAGCAGACCCTGTCACACCTTCTGGAGTGCGCGCTGTGTCCGAGTAGCTGCACCCAGGAAGACCTGATGATGGCCGGGAGTAACTCCATCGACGTCGCCCACTTCTGGGCAGACAGGATCTGACCCTGTTGTTTCCGACACGATTATATATATATTTCTGGAGTATAGGGTCGCCACAGTTTACCAGCACAAAATTTTGTACGCAGCAATGATCGAAAGCTTCGCCTCAATGTCAAACCGACGCCATTATATGGCTGCATTGGGATTCAGTGAGATCCAAGTATGAAAAAATGAACATTGTTTTTTTTTTCATTTCATTTTGAATCATTTTTGTCATCAAATTAGTGGTTTCGGCGCTAAATATGGTTAAATTAACAATTTTAGAGTTCTCGTTTCTTGGGACCACATTAAAGAGATTTTTTTTTTCTTTTTCTAACCCTGACGTTAAGAAAACAAATCAAGAGCAATAGAAACCGTACCTCTTTGTTGGCACACTGTACAGCAATCAATCATCTTGAAGCGTAAGCGTATGAACGATAGTTGGAGCCTCACACGTTCATACGAAATGTCACTGGTTCGATACACACGGAACTCGAAAAATAATAATTTATAAATTCAAATTAATTTTATTTGGACCTTCTTCTTTGGTATGTTCTATGGTATGTTCTCGAGAGCGTCGGGATCATCATCCAAGCCGCTTAAAAATAATGCTTATTAACAAACGCTAAATTTGCGTACATAGGGTTTCTCTTCGGTTCAGTATAGTTTGCCGGCGGGTATAGATCAATGGTCAAAGCGTTTGCTTTGCAAGCCAAAGGTCGTGGGTTCGATCCCCAACGGAGATTAAAAAAAAATTTTTTTAATCGATTTCTAACAACACTAAAGCAGATAGAAGTGTATTAAGTTTTTTTATGTAAAAACATACAGGAGAATACCGACAGATGGTGATAGTAATTCTAAGGTCTCATCTGTGAAATTCTATGACGCTTACCATAGTGCATGTGGATAAGCACTCAGATCGGCTAGAGCAAATAGAAGCACCCTGCAGCTGACGGGAGGTAGTCCTAGCACGGTCTTTGGCAATCGGGTTTTCAGCTACGCTGCGCCAATGGCCTGGAACTCACTACCGGAAAGCATAAGAGAGCTTAAAGCAGAGGCATCCTTCAGAAGCAGACTCAAGACCCACCTTTTTACTCAGAGAGGCAAAGAAGCGCTTTTGGAATGATCATTCGGTCATAAAAGAGCGCTATACAAATACTAATATAATAATAATAATAAGCGCTGCTTGTGGAGTGTTGCTGCGCTAACGTCATAGACTACAGCCCGAGATTCGCGCATCATCCTTATTATTACAGGAATTTACTAAGAATGGGTGGTCTTCACGGGACTGCTTTCGTCTACCACCAATTCTAATCAATAGGCTATGACTGACATTTTCCGGGGGAGGGGTCAAATTCACACCAACCGGCGGCATTTTAGAGGTCAAAAATCGATTAATTATTTTTTTAATCTCCGTCGGGGATCAAACCCACGACCTTAAGCTTGCAAAGCAAACACTTTGACCATTGAGCTATACACGCCGGCAGTTATTTGGGACAAACGTGTGAAACATTAAAATTCTAATAAATAACAATTGTTTAGGTAAATACTCAGGGTAAATACTGTTTTTAGAAAGTTTTTTTTTGTGTGGAAAGGATGCTTAGTTAATGTCTTTGTGTAGAGATCATCTTTTTCACAAGTAGGAAACACACACTAAGAGAGCATTCCAAAGATTGTCTGTGATGTGTTGAAGGAGTAGTTTTGGAAGCTGTGCGTCCTGAATGGACGTAATTATTAAAAACCGTGTATTGGATAGAATTTAATGTGTGTTTGTCGGTATTCTCCATTATGCGTTTACATAAAAAAGCACGAGCGTTTCTTCGTCTTCTTTTTTAAATGCCTGAACGTCCAAACAGAAGATAAATACAAATATAATTAGAGAAAAGGAATTTACAAAATCTTTTGAAGTAACAAAACCATCGTTGTTACGCGCATGTGTGAGTATTCCCTAACTTAGCCAGGGGTAGCCAATTGTTGTCGATTTCAAGATTATTGATAGCAGCTCCGCACCTCGAAGTTCCATAAACAGTCAACTAATACATTCATCGCTCAACCTTAACATATTGTACAGTCAACCCTCATATAGGTAAAGTTCTACATATATTTTGTTTATAGAGTTTCCAGCAAGTTTTTATATAAAGGTCTCTTCTATCTTCTTCGTAGTATCAATCCGGTGGATTGGTTTGCAGCAACAAAATCTTGCATCTCGATCTCCACTCCTCTCGATCCTCTGCAAAACTCAGTTCAGCATAAGAGCTACAACTCATGTCCTAGAACACTTGCTGCAAATACTCCCGTCTAGGGCGCCCTCCACAGTTTCTACCCTCAACCATCCCCTCCACAATATCGTGAAGGAGACCACCGTGGCGCATGATGTGACCAATCCATCGGGCTCGCCTCTTTGAGATGGTTCTTATTAGTTGCCTATCTTCCTTGATTATTCTGAGAACCTCATTGTTCGTGACGTGGTCTCTCCAGGAAATTCCGAGAATTCTTCTTTACGACCACATCTCAAAGGCCTCTAGGGTACATTAATTAGAAAAAAATAGTCTTGTTTACTAAAGGTCTCAGAAGCTTCAGTCTAATCATCCGAAATGTTGTGTCCATTCATAGTTGAACCTTGGCCTCCCTCATAAGTCTCCATCCCTCTCAATTCACCGCCTACCACATTCTACCTCCATATCCCATAGTCCGTCTTGCAGGGAGTCGGCCTGCCCTCCGTTTGCCAGTTCCGAAGCGCCAATCCAACTGCTCCATCGACCGTCGTCTCTTCGACAAATATGTACTGCCAATCGCCACTTGAGTGTGCCTATTCTTTCGGCTACTCGAGTGCTTCTTCAGATATCTCGATCTTTTCCTGGCACATTGGGTGACTTTAATTTTACAGGAAAGACCTGCTGTTCACGTCATATTGGGATGTAACAATTGCGATGGGCAGAGTTTGGAAAACTTAATTACATTATTTTCATTACGTAAAGATATTGCTTAAATATGATATACCGTCCCTATAAGTCCCCAGACTCCTGCTTTAGAGGTTGTCGGGGAAAAAATACACGATCCATTATTAAAGTAATGGGTCCTTTATTTTAACCAACTTCCTGGCTAGAAACAACGCCCCAGTTTGTCCCCCAGCTCTCTTATAACCCCGTCTTGGCTCCGTTTGACTTTTTCTGTTTCCCCGACTGTAGAGAAAGCTGAAAGAAATGCATTCGCAGACTGTGGAAAACCATGTAACAAGAGAAATTCTCGCCAAGAAGTTTTTAAGGGCGCCTTCAAAACGTGGCAGACACGTCTCTCCAAGTTTTTTTATATTGGAATTTTTTAAATATTTATAAAGTTCCGATTAATATATGTAGATAGTTTTCTCCAGAAAAAGCACATTACTTTTATAACGATTCCATGGGAACTTGAGAGTTTGGTTTTAACCTGTGCTGCATGTTCTGTAGATATGCAAGGGAGTATTCTATGATGTCAGCGCCATCAGCGTTCTCTTTGTCGCATACATTGCGGAAGTCGTTCACAGCCACTCTTTGATCTGGTGGTATAAATATATACAAGCAGGATGAAGAGACAATATAATAATAAGATTTTGGTTGCTGTGCAGCAAGACCAATGGTTTTCAATCCACGCTGCGATATACCCAGCGGGCTGCCAAGCAGACATAGCCTATCAATGAGCGGTTATTACCGCTGCGTTAGCTCCAAACGTTTGAGAGTGATTGATCGATTTGGAGTGAGTCTTAGGCCCTATTTATGTTAATAGGTATGGCGAAGGCATTGCTGAGAAGTTAAAGCGCCCGATTGATATGCGTAATGTCATAGGTTCGATCTCATAGGATGCTTTAATTATATATTTTTAATATCTGTTTCATATGTGGAGAATATCATCATTCCTTATCTGCTTATAAGCAGGACGTCACAAATTGTCGCTATGAAGCTCTGTCAGCAGCCACGGTCTTGTATAAATGAATCCTTACGAATCAGCGAAAACCCGGAGCTTTGAACAAAATGCAGGTGTAGTTTATGATCTGGGGCATCAGAAATACATGTAATAGCCTGGACAATCTTCGTCCCTTGACTGTCCCTGTCTGCTACCTCACCTCGTCATTTCTTACAAATTCAATCCATCGTAGTTCCAATACTCTAAGCAGGCACCTTTTTAAAAAATCTATGACACTGCTCTTACTTGGCTTTTGGTGATTTACTAAATATCTCAGCAATATACGTATGATAATCTTAATTTGTATTGAAATATGTTTTTTGGGTTATACAGACGCTGAACGCTCAATAAAAAAAAAAATAGATGACATTTAAATTAGGTTCGTCTAAAGTCAGATAAGTTCCCGGATTCGCCGAGGACGAGAGCCCGGGGGCTTGAAAGAAAGGTATTGTAGACTTTTTGTGCGTTTTGTATTAGTATTAAAGCAATCCAATAAGCAGTAACCATCCAATTGTGTTCCGCGAACAACGTTGCTTAGCTTCGGTGATCGAAAAATCGGTATTACAACATATCGCTGCTAGCAATATACTATATATTGATTTTCTTTTCTTCCATATTCATTCCATTGCTGAAATATAAGGTTGTCTCAAAATACTACAACACTGCTCTATTCCTAAAACCTGGCATATTAATAATTAAAAATGAAAACTATGCTTTTATAATTCAAATTTTCATGAAGCAAAAGCAAGATTTTTTTTTTAAATTAATACATAATTTCGTTGAATCCAGGGAAATTTCGCGCCTCGTCCTGACGACATAGAGCTTCATTATTAGGGGAATTTCCAGAAATGGGGGAATTGCGCACCGCCCGGCCAACTAAGCAAATATAAGAATTAATTTTCCCTACCGGAAGGGAAATTTGCAATAAAGTGTCCGACGACAAAAGGACGGACTAGAGCTTGGAATATTAAAACGATTATTTTTTCATTAATTATTTCACTGGAACATATACCGGTTACAAATAGCTGTAGAACACCTTTGTCAACATTCACAGCCTGAAGTGATTTATATAAACCTTCCTTTAGGAACAAACATGTCCTCGGAAGCATTTGCTTATCATGCAAAATCCTTTAACCCTTAATTAGTCGCACAATTAATTATTCAAGAAAAATTACACAACTGCTCGCATGGGGTCACTGGTGACCCCAAATTGTATGATTTTTCATTATTATTTATGAAATATATAAGGAAATAAAACTTGTTTATTATTAAAGTGCTTTAATAATACTATTATATTTAAAAGAAATAACACTAACTTAATATCTAATTAAACAAATACAAGCTAAATTAAAAGAATTTCGGGAAGCGGTAAGTGCTTAATTTTTGAATTCGAACTTGTTTTGACCCCATGCCACTAATTAAGGGTCAAGCTGATTAACAATCGCCTAAATATGCTTCATATTGCTAAAGGATTTAAACAAATCCCCTTTTTTATGTAATCGCATGCAGGAGAGCGCACCCGGTCAAGACCAGTGCATTCTATGACGTTCAGTCAGGAAGGCTGGACGCTGCATGCGGGAAACGTGTGTTTTGTTCGTGTTTGCGTGTGGATTGGGGAGATTGCAAGTGTATATTTATCTGTTTCTTGAAGAGATCCAGATTGTAGGAAGGAGGACACACAGACGCTGGAAGAGCATTCCATAGCTTACCAGTGGCATTAAGGAAGGAACTTTGGAAACTGCCAGTTCTTGGTCGACAGATATTAACCATGTATGGATATTCGGCAAGTGTAAGACGAGTTTGTCGGTTGTGGCTGGGTGCAGGAAGAATCAGTTCTTTAAGTTCCGAAGAGCAGCGACCGTGGTAATAACAGTAGAAAAGACTAAGTGAACCAATCTTACGACTGTGTTCCATTGATTGCAGGTTTGACGTAAGAGTGTCATTGTTTATCAAACGAATTGCTCTTCTTTGTACTGAGTCAATTAAGATTAGAAGGTATTTTGGGGCTCCAATCCAAAGGTGACTTCCGTATTCAAGGATAGGTCGGATTTGTCCTCATATTCATCATTCCATATCCGCTCTCTATCGGGACAACATGATCGCCACGGTCTGCGTCATATCCCATGACAGCTCCAGTACTTTCAATGTTCAGTCTACGACTGCCTTCCAGGGCGGCGGAATTTGATCGAATCTCCATTTGCATTATCTCACGATTTGTATACATTTTGTTTATAGATCCTTTCCTAGTTCAACCCTTTGTAGGCGTTGTAAGGTAGGTGAAGCAATATAAGGATTCTCTTGCCGGAAGGTAAGGACTAATTAAACGACAAACAAGCGAGGGTGGCTTAGAGGTAGAATTGCGTAGGGAGAGAAGAAGGGGCCAAACACTGTCCTGACGTATGATAGCTAGTACATAAAACCAAAAAATAATTCAACACTTCACATTATTTATTTTATTTTTTGTTTTTATTTTATTTTATTAATCGCCTAGGCCCCTAGGCCAATACATACGGGTTTAAAATAGAAAATACAATAAATGAAATAGTAAAAGAGAACAATATAATAGCTAAGACAATACATTTAGACAAAACATGAACATGAGTAAAAAACAGATCTAGTACATTAGTAGAGGGATCTGCGAAATGCTGGAAGGTCCAGCCCGAAAAAGTCCAAGTCACTAGAGGAGTTAACCAGTCTACACATTCTTAACATAGGAGAATTGAATCCGTAGATGGTTTTGGGTGTCCTTACATGTAGCAGGTCACTGCCTCTAGTGAACCGGGAGGGAACATTGAACGTAATTTCCTGCAATAATGTCGAGTCATCGATTATGGAGTTCATAATTTTAAAAATAAACAGCAAGTCAGTCACTGTTCTACGTCTCTCCAATGTAGATACATTAAGTCGCCTCTATATCTTCATAGGAGTAGCTACCTCTCTCAAGGCCGATCAGTCGTGCAACTCTTGAAAAGAAGCGATGTTGGACTGATTCAATCCGGTCGATATGAGTTCGATAGTAGGGAGACCATATAACGCTAGCATATTCTAGCTGCGGACGAATCAGAGAACAGTAATGGACCTTGATGGAGCTCAGGTTTTTAAAATCCTTAGTGATTCTATTGATAAAACCTAGAAGTTTAAGGGACTTGTTCACAATACTATCAATATGGTCGTGATAAGATAATTTAGTATTTAGGGTGACGCCAAGGTCCTTTATAGTAGGAACATGAGAAAGGGCAACACTGTTACTATTATTATGATAGATTTGACATAGCTTTTGGTCCGAGAATACAACTTTTAGGCATTCCTTTATAAGTAAATTAAAGTAGGTTTTTTTTTCGATACAAAGTAGTAACTCAGTGGCACTCCTATGTGGACCAAGATAGCGTGTCTTATGTATAAAAGGATTTCGAACTGTTTTAAGAGGAGTAAAATCTATTTTAAAGTATGGATATCCAGTCAGTTAAAAGACAAATTTTAACTTAATATTTACTATTATATAACTTTAAAATTTCTTTACTTACGTGATTCATCACTGCCTTTAATATTTTTAAAACTTTTATTTAAAAAAAATGTAGGACTATTTATAATCATCTTCAAATACGTTCCTTATCAGAAATATATCCACTCCATCATTTCTCATCATATGACATATCTGCACCTAAAAGTCCACTTACATATGTAGTAAGTCCGAGTGTTTCAAGAGGAGCTATCTAAAGTATCGGGGGCATATTTTTGCAATTCGGATTTTTAAAGGAAATCGAATGGTTAGCCTGATACTCGTGAAACCTGTACCATTTTGACCTAAGAGTCGGTTTAACACGAATGTACGAGTAGAATATGTATCTGATAATTATCAATTACGCATGTATATAAAGACAGAAGGGCTTAGGAAGGCTTACGAAGCGTCGGACTTAATAATTCGACAGTTAAAAATGCTGATAAAAAAATCAAACACACATGAGATACTACAGCAGCTGTTACAGAACCGTATATATTTCTAAATAAACCTTCTTCTGCGGAGATGCCTTGGGACAACGCATGTACAATGATAGTTGACGAAACTGTGTGGCGGCAATTTGTGGTGAACATATTTTTTTACTATACATCTTGTATTATACTCTGCGCGCGTTTACATAAAAAATGTTCCTATCAACGGCTTCATCTCGTACTTTGCCCGAACCCCTTAAAAGTTTTACGTCGCGTCTGAAATTGAATTAAAAACTGACTCCATCTTTCCATCTTTCCGCCCTCTTGGACGAGAAATATGGGAAAAGTTGTCCGAAAGTTAAAGAATTTTAAGGAGGTCGAAATGGGCATCTCTAGACGTATCCCTCATACATTACGATGAAGAGTATCAAGCATAAAATAGAAGGGCTTTTTTAACATTATGCACATGGATGAAAAGTTTTGATCGAGATCGCTGAGAGATTAAATTTATCAAATTCTATCATGATTCTACCACGTAACGAATAATGAGGTTCTTAGGATAATCAAGGAAGATAGGCACCTAGTAAGAACCATCTCAGAGAGGCGCGCCTGATGGATCGGTCACATCATGCGCCACGATGGTCTTCTGCGCTATATTGTGGAGGGGATGGTTGAGGGTAGAAACTGTAGAGGGCGCCCTAGACGGGAGTATTTGCAGCAAGTGTTCGAACACTGAGTTGTAGCTCTTATGCTGAGCTGAAGAGGGTTGCGGAGGAGCGAGAGGAATGGAGATCAAGATGCAAGATTCTGTTGCTGCAAACCAATGCACCGGATTGATACTACGAAGATCATGATCACGAAATGCATTGAAACGTTCAAGTTTAGAAAGGTTTCTTTTCGACTCTACGACGCTCAACCAGAACGTGTGTGTGTATATAATCTATACATATCAATCTGTTCAATCAAAAGATTCATATATGCAGTAAGAAAGAGGAAACACATGATATGGCTTACCACTGGTAAACACTACAAGAGCATTCTAGAGTTTACCAGTGGTATTTAAGAAGAATTATTGGAAACTGTCTATTCTTCGTTGACACACTTTAACAGTGTATCTGTAGGTTGTGGGTGGGTGCAGTATAAATATATCATTATAACCACATGCTCCAGTAGGGGAGCGGACATGGTGATGAAGCTATAACAATTTATCTTTAATTGTGTGTTTATTTTCGTTAAGTACGTATTTATTTTTCAGAATTAATTGTTGGTGGATTGTGGCAATGCTGCAAAACTTCAGCTGATGTGTGATTAGATGAAAAATTCAAACTTTTTGGGGCAGCGTTTTTTTGCGTATAAATTTATAAAAAGTAATCCTGCAGAGAGCGTTGGCCGCTGAAAGAATGATGCCCTTAAGAAACGTCGGAAGTGAGGGCGAGAGTGAGGCCGAGGATGGGGAAAGGAAGATAAATTGAATTATTTCGACCTCCCCTTTAAGGGGTAAGAACGTGACCACAGCCCTCCGGAAGGTAATGGCTTATAAACGCGATGATAAGGGGTCGACAGACCTTGGAACTAAAAAAACTGGGTATTCGGAGAAACACTGGGATGCCTTGGAACGTCTTGAAACCCTCGTATTATTATTAATGTGATATCAGTATTTGTATAGCGCAATGGTCATTCCCAAAGCGTTTCTTTGCCTCTCTGAGTAAAAAGGTGGGTCTTGTATCTGCTTCTGAAGGATGCCTCTGCTTTAAGTTCTCTTATGCTTTCCTTCAGCGAGTTCCAGGCCATTGGTGCCGCGTAGCTGAAAGCATGATTGCCTTAACTACAATCATTCTCTTTACGCACTATATTAGTAGCCACTACACGGTCAAAGCATCGACGTATAAAAAAAAAAAAAATTTACCTTGCTTTTACATGCGTATGGCCTCTGTTTAGGAGTCTGCAGTTTCGACTTACTTCTTTAATCTATTAGTGCCAAGGATAAACTGAGTTGCATAATACTTATACGTAAGTGTTCGAACACATTTATGTAGGAGAGGGGGTTGGGAGTGGGTCTATCAGGGAATGATAAGAGAGGGAGACGGATAGTGTTGCAAGGATGAAGAAGAGAATGATTTGCGCATTTTACCTAAATCATTCTCTAAAAATCATAAAATATTAATTACAATTAGCGGTATCGTTAGTTGATGTTGTCCCGTGGGCACAACCCATCCATAGCGAATTCATGCCGAATCGACAATTCACATGCAAAGCTTAGCCATACTAGAAAATGGCAAGCGTCACAGAATCCACGGATGATTTTTCTCCATTATATTGATTAAAAGTATATACTTTTAATTAAATATAACTGTAATATATTCTTCCGCGTGTGTTCCGTGGACCAATGGTGTGGCCTACCATAGCCTACCCCAGATAGCGAGTATCGTAGTTTCGTACATTTCAGCCAGTCCATTTGCTAAGGGAGGCCCTCTGGAGTTATTCGGTGGCACTTAGAGATGCTGAGCTGCGTTTACGACGCTCCCGAGCAAAGAGATGAAGAAGGAAGATACAATTATGAGTAAAATTACATAATGACTATTAGATTGACAACTGATCTCTAAAATATTAATATATTAACCATAAGTAACATGGTAAGCGTCATAGAATCCAGAGATGAGGCTTTAGCATTTCTATCATCATCTGTCGGTATTCTCCTGTATGTGTTTACATACAAAACAAATGGACGATACAACATTAAAAATGGACTGCAGAAATTGTAACTCACTCAATGCCACCAACAACTTTATTAAAAGTATTAATTAAGTAAACAGATAAAATTATACATCAATTTTATACGCATCAATTCATTTAGAAAGAATATCGGCAGATGTGGGATTCGAGCCACGAGCATTGCAACCTTTGCTCCGTTCTACACACCACACAGTCCACTCGAGTATTTCTCTGTCTATTTTTAATGTACTACTTGTAATGCAAGCTCCTACTATGCATGTGTGGGAATTACAGAGGCACAATTTCTAAAGATGCTGCCAATGAACTTAAAAAGATGGAAGTGTCCCAAATGCAAGTCCTCAAAAAAATCTAGCACCTTTTCTTGTACGCCGAAAGCACATTTATCAATTAAAGAACGAGTATACTGACCATTTGCCATCGATACTGAGTGTAGTACATTGATAATGATTGTTATAGTACAAACAATAATACGCTTTTATTGAGAGATCATACTCATTTAATTTAGTTTCAAACCCTAGTTGCCCCTGTGGCGCCCCCTTCCAGACCTCAGAGCACATTCTCTGGGACTGTCGAGAGAATCGCCTCGGCCCTATCGGGCATGCAGACTTTGTGGCCACTAAAAAAAAATTCCACACTTTACAATCTTTGCTCGTATTTTTGGTGAGAGAATCTATCTTCCATCTCTTTCTTTTAGCACTTCTATGCTGTGGCCACAATTGTTGAGAGGGGACTCCCTCTGGACTTATCAGTTGCTAACTGATAACCTGAATGAACGCGTCATTAAGGAGACTTAACTTTCCTCCAGTGTGATGCGGGTGTGAGGCGGGTAAAGTCCAGTACAAACAATAAATCTATTTTTCTCAAAAAAATACATTACTTATGTAATGGACTGTACGTGTATGTTCATAGATGGATATTCATGACAATGGCAGCTGTTTGTGGCGGTCATACGCTCCAGCTGTGACGTAGATATAGGAAATGAGAATAGGTATACAGAATACGCATTCAAATTTACTCTCGAAAGTGTCGAACGCAAGGTGGGCTAGAAACTAATATGATGTATGGTAATGTGACGCTTGCTAGGGTGGCTAAACACGAGTATGCATTCATTTATTCTGCGAACCCGCCTACCTCCTACACGTCTCACTGCGATGGATGAGGGGTGCATACATAATATGTACCAAATTTCGACTACGTCCACACTAGAAAACATTGTAACTTACAAAATGACGGAAATAGACTATAAAATATTTATTTTTATATAAAATCTTGATTGCAGCAAACAGCCACCACTACATAATATGACATCTGATACTCTCAACCCTCTCAACAGTAACTCTGTGGCGATCGGCAAAATTGGAGGAAGAGGACCCCTTCATACCAACATGATAGCACCAATGTGTATGTAGGTGCATGTAATCAGCCGTCTATACAGCGCCCGTATCGTCCCCATTCTTTTTTAAGGCTGTGAATCTCGGCATCACACCAAATGCCAAGGCAGCCTTATAATGTGTTTCAAAAATATATGTCTGCGTAATAGACTAGAAGTACGATGCTTTGACTTTGTAAGGAATGACGATGTGAAAGAGATCGAGGCACACTTCCATACTACAGTTGGTCAAGAGACAGAGGTAGACCTGGCTGGGCTACGGGAGGCAGAGCTGTCATGGGATGAGGCGAGGATCAAGGCGGCTGACAGAGCTTAGTGGAGGTGGCTCGTGATGCTCATGAGCTCTAGTCAAGGGTGCGGATATGCAAACTGAGATAAATTTTGCGACCCAGAAAACGACTCTTAACTGATGTCTGCCATTCAGCATATTCCATTTCCCAACCTTACCATTTCCTTATCCATTCCCACGTATTTCGTGGTTAGCAACGTGTTATAAAAGAATTGAAGAAAGTTGTATACTAACTTCGCAGCCTTAGAGTGACTAACTGATGCACCTCGAATCATGCTAAGGCCTTCAGCCACTCTCTAACAAGTGGCTTTTTGCGTGCGTCCAGTAACAAGTCCCATTCTGGATCTCCGAAAAACAGGACGGCACAGGGAGTGTTTTCACCACGAGACTCAGATATGTTAACTAATGTTCCGATTAACCCACAAAGTGTTGGATCTCAGAAAGCTGCTTCGCCATTTCTGTCTATATGTTGGGGGTATCTGGTTATCGTATTATAATGATTAATTTATTTAGAGAAAAATGTGGGTTACGGTGTTGGAACATATGTGCGTCACCGTTGGAGGAATCTCGTGCCAGACAACACGTGTTACGCGCAGATTAGAGAATCGACGTGTGACGGATGGGAGAGTGGTGTAGCTCACTACACCCACTAATACATTGTTTTAGGCATCCGATCGATAAACAGCGCGACGAGCTGTGTCCGAGATGTCAAAGAACCTGACTGTTACGCGAGAAATCACGGGTTCAATCGCTGTGAAAACTCATTTAATAAGTTTTTCTATAAATAAACAATATCTAAATTATTTAACGACGACAAAAGAACATTTTAAGCACGGTTCTCATTAGATCAACGAATTAAAGTAAAATTGGACGCAGACCAAAACATGGATGAGCTACCGCCTGCTCCTTTACGTTTGTAGTTGCGCTGCCGTTGACTTTGTGGCCACTAAAAAAAATCGAAATTTAAAAGAAAGAATCTATATTCCATGTTCGTCTTTTTTAACCGTGAATTCGATTCTAATCTAATTCACGGACTCTTAATCTGAATGAGCGCATCATCGAGGAGACTAAATTGTCCTCCAACGTGATGTAGTTGTGAGTGCAGTTCAGTTGAGGTGCCGCTTAGGTAGAAATGATCCATACATCGAGAGCATCGAGCTAATCGTCAGATCCACTAAAATATTTCGATAAAAAAATCAACCAAAATGGGATATTACAGCCCTGAAGGTATTCGGCAAACGTTTTTTTTAATTTTATTTATAATATCTTGGATATCGTTCTAAACGGGTGAATCTTGGCATCTCACCAAAAGACAAAAAAAACTTTGAAAATTGCGTAGAATATTAGTAGTAGAGCTTTCCATCGGGAGAAATCATGGGTTCTCTTAATGCGGAATAATGATAAAAAATAACGGAATAATGAAAAAGCAGCCTTCCTATAGTGAATTTGGTTAAGAGACGAAGTGAAACTGGCTGGGACAAGTATTTACAATGCTGCAGGAGAGCATAATCTAAAGCCGTACTAACTTCGGGGACAATAGCATATATAGAATGATGATAATATATATAAAAGCCTTCATTGCGTACTCATCATCATTATCAGCATGTACTTAACAATTTATTCGATTAATTTAAACTCTCTTCGTCTCTTATCTCCTCAATCAGGCTGTTACGTAATTACTGTTGCTCTTTGATTAATTGTTTTATGTATACAGAAATGTAGAATGTTAAAGTAGAAATATAGTGGAGGAAGGGAGAGAAGACAAATTGCATTATATCACTGTAGGTGCATAGTCTAATGTTAGGGTGCTACTTTTCAATAAAAACACGCACAATTTAAATTTTAAGGGTTGTTCTCACTTTTTATGTAAGTCACACTGAATTTTGTGTAATGAAACCATTGGATATTAAAACTGGTTAAAAACATAAATAATTGTTATTGATTATCAGATGTTTCCCATAAATAGCTTATAGCTTGTAACTATTTGCAGCGAGTTTAAGTTTTACATATGGTGAATTGGTTTGCAAAAACAAAATCTTGCATCTCGATCTCCACTTTTCTCGATCCTCTGCAACCCTATTTAGTTCATCATAAGAGAGAGTCGTGTCCTCGAACACTTGCTGCAAATACTTCCGTCTAGAGCGCCCGCTGCAGTTTCTACCCACAATCATCCCTTCCACAATGTCGTGATGAAGACAACCGTGGCGCATGATGTGACCGATCGCTTCTCTGCGATGGTTCTTACTAGGTGCCTATCTTCCTTGATTATGCTGAGAACATCATTGTTCGTAACGTGGTCTCTCCAGGAAATTCCGATAATTATTCAGTAAGACCACATCTCAAAGGCCTCTAGTCTTTTTTTATCACTTTCAGATAAGCAACATCTCTCACAGCCGTACATCAAGATGCTCCAAACAAATGTTTTGGCAAGTTACTTGTGGAGCTTTAAATGAATATTTTTTGAAAGTTTAATTAAATAGTAAGCGATAATGCTAATTTATCCTTATAATTTGCTGCCTTAAAATGCTAATTTATGCACATAAATCCATAATTGTAAGGCTAGTTAAATGATAAATTTATCATTATTATATATAAGCTCTCTGCCTCACTCCTCACTCCATATAAGTTCCACATCTGGAGCATATGGTCACAACAGGTTGCCACTAGTAAGTTCTCTCAGTTACCATTGTCCATGCATTCTTTCGTAACATCACCTGAGAACATCCTGATATTTTGTCAGAAATCGGTTTGTTTGTCCCTGAAAATTATATAAGGAGGCACAAATTGTTTGTTCTTCCTAGAGATAATACTAACCTGCCAGAGACTATGCCTCTTGGGAGAGTGATCAGACTCTTCAACCATATCGCCTCGAATATTGATATATTCCACTTGAGAAAAACCCAGTTTCGACATGAGCTCCACGAATTTATTTAAAAAAGTAATTTCGTGAAGTCTTCTGTTTGGCGAGCTCCGGTCTTTTTAATAAATATTGTTTATAATCACAAATACCTATATTTATAAATAGTTTTTATTTTGTTATTTTTAATGTCTTATTTCACGATCGTATTAAATATATTTGTAATGTTTCTGAAAGAAATAAATAAATAAGTTGAAAACTTGGTTCATTACAAAAATAATGAACATTTTTTGGTAAAAATATATTTATTGTTTTAACTAATGCCTTAAATTATTCAAAATACTATTGACTAGCATTAATACAATTGCGGAAACGTGTTTCCACGCCTGGAAGGCACCCTGAAAGTCCCCGACGAGAAATTCTTTCAGAAACGTTGTAACATGCTTTTGAAAGTGTTCCGCGTGTCTCTCATTGCCTTTCTTTCAGCTCTCTCTTCTGTCAGGAAAAAAGAAGTCACATGAAGCCCAATCGGAACTGTAAGGGGGCTGGTAACCATCGGGGCCAAGAACTTTGGTAACGATGAAAGAAGCATTACTTTCATAATAGACGACATTCATTAAGAAAGTCATGATTTTATTGTGACACGACTATCCATGGCAGCGCAGTACAACCGGCCGGGAAATGTGGTGGGGTTCCACCTTTCCAATGCAGCCGGTTGCCAGTTTTTTTTTGAAGATTTTAAGCATTTGTATACGTCATATATTGCAAATATATTTATTTATCATAGAAAATGCGCAATTTCTTAATTATTCTTCCCGACGAACTACAGGACAGGAACCCGGGAACTGATAGATATTAAAATTTTAAATACTTCACATTTTAGCCCCAAAATAATTAATAGCTTGTTTAGTACATAAAACATTCCATTATTTTATTTTATATATCCGGCAGGTAAAGCTCAATGGTCAAAGCGTTTTCTTTGAAAGCCAAATGTCGTGGGTTCGATCCCCAGAGAAGATTAAAAAAAAAGTATTTTTAATCGATTTCTGAGCTCTAAAATTACCCCCGGGTGGTGTGAATTTGATCCCTCACCCGTAAAATGCCAGTCATAGCCTATTAATCAAAATTGGTGGTAGACGAAAGTCGTCCCATGAACACCACCCATTCATAGTATAATCCTGTAATAATAAAAGAATGGGATGATGCGTGAATCTGGTGATGTAGTCTATGACGTTGTCGGATCAACACTACACATGCAGCGCGTCAGTCATATGCACCACGGTAAGCGACATAGAATTCCACAGATGAGACTTCAGAATTACTATTACCATCTGTCGGTATTCTCCTGTATGTGTTTACATAAAAAAAAACTTATAAACGAGTATATGTCCGGATTCTCATAAATTAAAATTCTTTAGTTGAGTACTTTTCAATCATGCTTCATTTTCTTGAAAATAGTTTAACGGTTCTCGTTTTAATTGTTAACAAAGGAGCTTTCATTTTTTAAATATTGCCAACACGAAAGTATTGCTTATTATATTTTTTGGTCGTGGTAGAAGTTGCGGTCGTAAATAATAAAAAAGAAAGCCCTCGCAGTGAAGCCGTGGTAATTGAAAGCTGCCAAGTTCGCGGAAGAAAAAGAAGGGAAGAAAAGGTTTTTTAGACCAATTAGTGGCGGTCGGCACGCGATGCTCGAAACATATATTTATCACAGAAATACTAAGACATGTAGGAAACACTTCACTTTAGAGTTACCTAATATGTAGTTTTAAGTTAATTTAAAATATTAGCACTATGTCATCTGCAATTCGGAGTTGAAAAATGTACTCTCCGTTAACTTATGGAGCAGAGACGTGGAATCTGTCAGCAAGTCGTCCATAAAATAAAGGTCGCCCAGCGTGCTATGGAGATATGGATAGATCCATGCTCGGAGAGTCGCTAAAAGATAGAATCCGATACGAGGAAATACGCAAAAGAACTCAAGTAGTGGATGCTGCCCAACGAATAGGCGCACTCAGGTGGCAATGGGCAGGACATATCTGTCGAAGAGACGACGGTCGATGGGGAATAAAAGTATTGGAATGGCTATAACTGGCAAACGATGCGTTGGCCGACCCCCTGCAAGACAGACTGACGACAAAAGAAGAATAACGGGAGTGACCTGGATGCGGAAGACGGAGGATCGAAGAGGATGCAGGCTCATGCGGGAGGCTTACGTTCAACAGTGAACGGATACAGACTGATAATGATGATTGGGGTAAGAGTTCCTAGAGCGGATAGACCTTTGCATCTGGCAGCTTGTCTGAGGACCCCATCACGAAAGTGGTTACGTGTACAGTATCCATTCGTGAGCATTCAAGACGTTGGCGGATCAATGCTCCACATGTACTAAATATACTTCTTTTTTTCTTCTACCGTCTGTCGGTATTCTCCTGCATGTGTTTACATAAAAATAAATCATTTTCTGATCGCTCTGTATAATTGAAAGGGAACTGAAAGCTTTATAACATCACTTTTATTGTTATAATAGTATGTGTGATCACCTAACACCTTATGCATACACCACACCTGTTCTTACACCTACCCATATACAGGTTTGTCCGGAAAGTCATAGGACTGATTTTTTTCCGCCGCGACTGTAGTTCGGAGTGCACGCGCACCGACTGGATTCGGTAGAGGGTTCCTAGCTTACCAACGAGCGGCTGGTTAGGTTACACCTTATGCATACACTTGTTCTAACACCTACCCATATATACCTGTATTTTATAATGATTATATTAACACATACTAATACACAAGAGACTGATAGACATTGATAGAGAAATATCATGAGGTGTGCCATTTTAATCAGGGATCACGCTAAAGTGTCATGAGAATCAAAGTTTCAGCGAGCGACATCACTAACGATCGTTCATTGTCCTCCGGTGTGATGCGGGTGAACGTTTGAAGAAGTTGAGGACATCCTAAGCCAGGGACTCAACGAGATGTCCCATTACTACGAAACCAACCATCTCAAACCTAACCCATCAAAGACACAAGTCTGCTGTTTCCACCTTAGAAACAGGGAAGCTAACAGAAAGCTTCGTGTCACGTGGGAAGGTAGAGTACTGGAACATAGCGACCATCCAAAATACCTCGGAGTCACTCTAGATCGCACCCTCACCTTCAGGGGTCATTGCAGCAACACCAAACAGAAAGTTGCAACAAGGAACAACCTCATCCGCAAACTGACCAACACTCACTGGGGAGCCCAACCACCCCTTCTTCGTACCTCAGCTTTAGCACTTTGTTTCTCAGCCGGAGAATATGCGGCACCAGTGTGGGGTCGATCAGCCCACTATAATCAAGTGGATACTGCCCTGAATGATGCACGCAGAGTCGTCACAGGCTGCCTCAAACCAACACCCATTTCTAAACTATACCCCTTGGCTGGTATCGCACCACCGAACATAAGACGCAAAGTCATATGCGCCGAAGAAATGCGTAAGGCAATCAACCAACCGTCCCACTGCTTGTATAATCAGATACCCCCAACACCAAGATTGAAGTCTCGAAGCAGCTTTCTGAAATCCACACAACCTCTCACATCCGGCCCTGAAAATGAGAGACTCCAACTCTGGCAACAAATCGCACCAGAGGATTTCATTACTCCAAAGGAAGGCCTCCCAACTGGCAAGAGCCTTGACTGGCCGACCTGGAAATCTCTAAACAGATTAAGAACCGGAGTTGGTAGAACAAAGGACAACCTCGAGCGGTGGGGAATGCTTCGGCAGGGAGAGACACTATTGTGCGACTGTGGAGACCTGCAGACCGCCTCACACCTACGATGCTGCTCCATGTGCCCAACAAGTTGCACATCTCAGGACCTAATGCTGGGCAACACACGAGCTATCGATGTTGCCAGATATTGGGAAAAAATAATTTGACGTCGCTGACACGAAGAAGAAGATGCGGGTGGGAAACGAGAAGAAAGTCCCGATACTGGTGGCCGTCTCGTGGCGAATATATGCACCAAATAGGTGGCAAATATTGGAAAAATAAAACAACCCATTTTCCAGGGTAACAGTATTTCAGTTTCTACTGGCGACAAAACATTTTCGTTTCAGTTACGACGTTATGGATTTCCGATTCGCTTGATCAGCGGTCGCAGAGCTAATCGACAAAATGACGTATAATCAAATTACAATACATGAAAGCGAACGCTCGCAAGTCAGGTGTGTAAAACATTTTTGTAATATGAATATTTATGATTTTGTAGTCCTGGGAGCCTGTCAAGAAGTACGCATATAATAAACTCTGCGTGTGAGGCTGTTAGTGGCGGCTGTAATTGAGCCTGGCCTCGGGAGCATCGGACTAGTCAACCGTTATCTTTAAAAATTCCAACTGACAAAAATATTCTACAACATGGACATCCACGTCTTTCTAAAGGCGACTCCATGTCGCCGGAATCGTCATCGGAACGCGTGGTGAATGGATGGGGAGCGGGTCACGAAACAATGAAATTTTCGAGAAGAACATTCTTATATATTTAAGACAAAAGATTGACAAACTTCGGTCATCTGCCCGGGACGAAACTTTCCGAGACACTCTCGGGCAGACTCTAACTGAGACTACGGCAGTTGTGACAGCACATTGCCGAAATTAACTTTACGGAACTTATGTGACGTGAAGAGCTACCGTGATAGGTGGCGCACAATCTGACGATCTGATCACGATCTGACACAACAAACATTTTTTTTTAAATGCATGTCCGAAGAACGAACAAAAATAAGAGACGAAAGATCGTCATATTAAGGATTTTTAGCACTAGCCTGTAAGGGCATTATCAAGGCTGATGTCAATATTCATCAGATTATATAGCAGGTGTCTTTTCAAGTCGCCGAGCTTCTTCCCAGGTTGATTTGCGGACAAGGCATAAACAACTGAAAAAACTGAGTGGCAATGTTTGACCGTACCATCTAGATATGGAAAAAATAAAAAGTAATCGTTTACAAACAATGAGTAATAATAAAAATTGGTGAATCAGTCTCACTACAAGTATGAAGTATAAAGAGTACAATTTTTTAAAGATTTAAATCATGTTATATGTCAATCTATTGTTAATGCCGCTTGTTATTTCTTCGATGATATATTTTAAAAAATGAACATTTTAATTTATTGGTTTACAATACATTGTTTACATTGCATCTCGTGTTCACCATCGCATGTAGTTTTCACCAAAAGTAGTGTATTAGCCTCAGGTAAGGCTCGATTGCTTCCAGAGCGATGACGATCCTCAGGCCCGATAGCAGCTTTCCTAAAAAACATTACTGTTTAGCCGCAATACGGGTTTCATGAAAACCTTTTGTTCGACAGCAATACATATAATATTACTTAAATATGTGTGAATGTATGTATATGCGTCTCGAAATGATGAACCTGGAGTTTTTTTAATCAAATCCATAAAAAAATATCAGATATTCATGGAATATGTTAAAATCACAAATCTGAAAAGAGATTTTCGTTAACCGTCTGGCCCTTTTTGGTGGATTTCATATTATTATTATTTTTATATACAAGGGTGATCCATCAAATAAGTTTCCGATGGCGCTACTGTCCTGAAAAGCGCTGTTATGGTGGATCCCGCGATTCTGTAGTGTACCCTTGGTTCCACTACTCCAAATCTCTTCCCTAATATTTCAGATGTCTTTATGAACAGGTTACTGAGAGTAGTGGCCTACAGAAGGTGATCGCTTCCCACCTTGGAAGAGCTGGAGCGTGTTTTCGTTCCACACGTAATACTGGGACTTGAAAACAATAATACAATCAAAACAAAGTGTCCTTATATAGCGCCTGTATTACCCGAATCCTTCTATACGGTTGTAGATCTAGGCACCATTTAATCGGTTTTGAGAAAAGTTCATAGAAAACTGACGGTATGAAGATGTACTTAGTTGGAGCATGTTATTGGCATGCCGCTAGAGAGCATAAACTACAGTTGCCTTTTTTTTGGACCCTGTCGCCGTTCTAGAAAGCTATTGAAGATCTGCACTCACCGGTGTATTGCAAGTATTCCGGATGACATGGGATATAATAAATTAGGCGATATCTTCTCAAACATGGTATTTGAACACAAACCGTGTTTCTTCGAAAATAAGACCCGGTCTTATATTAATTTCATAAGGAAAAGAGGCATTAATTATTATTTTCGGGTATGTCTTATATTTTTTGTGACGAAAATCGTAAAAGCGTGAAATCCTCCTCTTCAAAAAAAGAAATGAAAATACAATCTTTTGATTATTTTAGGTTGACAATATTACTAGATATACAAATTTTATTCAAATCGTTTTTTTTAAGAATAGGTTTTTTTCAATTTCGGTTTCAAAAATTGTAGCACAAAAAGTGGAGTCCAAGTTTATTGACTGGTTGGAGTCTTTTTAGAATTGTATTTGCTGATAGTAGAATCACTTTTCCATCACAACTATAAAGTAAGGAATAATTAATTACATTATCTGAAATACTCTCAACGGGTTGTTCTTTATCACAAATGTCGATACAATCTCTTCAAACACTTCCCTAACCAATTTGATGTGATAAAGTGAAGATTTGAGAACGCAAAACCATGTTAAGTACTAATATTATAGTGATCACATATAAAGGTCTATAAAGCTGGGGCTAAGAATAAGTTATCTTATTTTCCATATCCGCTTTTTATCTTTATGTAAGCGTAACCGTTTCAAATCCCGAGCAAGCTTGATTTTTTTTAAATTCATTGAATCGAACTCAAGCTATACACATGCACTCAGCAGGGTTGAGCCACCCCTTAATGACAAAAATAAAATGTTTAGGCCTCGGGAGCGTCGGGCTGGTCATCAGATTCTTTATAAACGCTAACGAAACCAAAGTCATTGAGACAAATCTTATCCTGTACATAATGGTTGTAGAGATAGTATTCGTAATTAAATAAGTCTTAACATCAAGAATTGTAGCCAGTGGATAGTGCTCTAGTAACATATTTTTAAATTTAAAATAAAATTCTATGATATATTCCGTAAATATAAATACAAAAAAAAACACACTTACTAAATATAATAGTAATTTTTCGTATTTTTGTTTTGTTTTTTATCGTAATAAGATTTTTATCATATTGAATTTACAATCAAAATCAACTTGAAAATTTCTCTCTGATTTAAAAAAAAATCTATATATATATATAAGAAAGTCGTGTTATTTAAAGAACTTATAACTCAAGAACGGCCAAACCGACTTGGCTGAAAATTGGTGGAAAGGTAGCTTAGAAATATATCATATCATTTTTGGAAAATAATTTATTCAAAAATTTCAGTTTACATGACCTGGTATTGACACTTCAATGCAATATCTAAAATAGATATTGTATAAAGGAAAAATCAAGCAAGGGTTCACGATGGAGCATAGTTCAATACAACAAAATAGTCACTGCCAGATTAGATTCCTTCCAGGATTGCATCACCAAGATCTCTATGAGCGATTTGCATTTCTTATCATATTATATAAAATAGCATTAATTTAATTTCAATTTAATTTCAATTTAATCCAAAGGTTAGAGTAACAATTATTAACATGACCGAACCTCCTGACTGGAGCACATGGACGTCACGAACCGTTCTGTCGCCATGCTCCACCTGTATATATCATAACGAGTATGCATCATATGGTTACTTTCAATGACTGTTATAAATCTCACCTTCGACACGTCCTGGTGACAAAAAGAATCTTCTCTAGGTCCTCAATAAGCTTTTGAGCGACAGATTCTGTAGACTCTGTGACAGAGGCATCGCCATAATTATGAACAAACTCCTCAAGAATCTCAAGATCCTTAGTCAATTGATGATTTGTTTCATCATCCTCACCTCATCCTGAGGAATAGTCACCGACAATGGTTTGACTTCGCCTCTCTCTATAAGTAGAAAAAACTATAACTGACTTAGAAAACATATTTTTGAATAAATGTAGGTATTATAATGAATGTATAATTTTATAAATATTTTTGATATGCATTAATATAAGGCACATTGAAAAAATCAAACTAAAGATAATCGTTTTTTTTATTTTTTAAATGCCAATAATATGAATTTATTAAAATGATAGAATACTTTTTTTCTGAAATATATTGATAATCATAAAAAAACCGTCAAATTTATTTAATTGGATTATTTACTGATTTTTTAGGGTAAAATATAAAAATTGGTTTGGTAAAAGATTTCAATCGATTCCGTATCTCGAAATAAGTCCGCCTATCGGGCGTTCTGTTGTGTTTTTGTTGCAGGGCATTACTCGACACTCACGTGATCCTCGCTCGGCTCTTTCCGGAAGGAAACTTCGGGCGTCGTCGAAGCGTTCGGCTCGCGAACGACAGTATAAACACAAGCATCGGTAGTCTCGCTGTGTCTGGTGCCGCGCTAGTTGACATTTTTTCAACAAGGAGGTAAACGATTGTACAAAATATGCTTCCGACAGCACAAACCGGGGCGGCCAATCAAGAAAAGGGACCAGCAGGCGAGGCGGAGAAGAAGTAAGACTCAAGCACTCAAAAAAACCAATTTGAGGTATATAATTGCCACCGATGTAGTTTTTATTATTTTGTTTTTTTTTTCAGATCCGAGATCGAGTGTACGGTCAAATGTGACGTAAATGGGCAACTGGACCCGGCAGACGAGAAGCTGATGAAGGAAGATGACCCCACAGAACCCGGGGGCACACGTCGTGTTGTGAAACGTCGAGAGATCACCATGGAAGAGTATCACAGGCGGCGCCTGCACGAGTATAGCGAGCGGCGCCTGCGAGACTTGCGCAAGCGGCGCCTGGCAGAGAAAAAAGCGGAGCCCCCGCAGGAGGTCATAACCTAACTTTATTTAAATTAGAAGGATGTGATAAACACTGACTGAGAGAAAACACACTTGACTATGATGCGAAAGATAGTTAACTCAAATCCACTGATGAGATTTCTTCATGGAGACCATCTTCAATAATTCTTGAAATTTGAATCAAAATTAAATATTTTTAACTTGTTAATTTTTCAATTAAAATTAATTTAAAATTATAATTATGCAGTTTCACCAAGTATAATCAGTTGATAACCTTAATGTTATTGAAAATGTTAATGTCTTGTTCGGGTTAAAAGGTGTTCAGAGGAAAATAATGTTTTTTTTTCATGTTCTAGGAATCCCCAATCCAGGAGTAAAAGTGGCTCTCCTGCTGGATCGATGGAAAATGGCTCGGCATTATATTAAGATATGTATACTTATTTAAGGCCTTAATGTACTCACTGTAGGTCTTAAATACATATGTTAATTTAATTACAATATAATAATGAACTGGCATGTATATTAATATATAAACAACCCAAGTTTTTTCATTGTAAGATTTATGTTTCTACTTAGTTTGAATATTTAATATAAGTTTGCATGGAGATTATTTATAATTATACGAGTTTTATAAACCTTTAAAAAAAAACAGTTTTAGTTTGGCTGCGGGTATTTGCCAAAATGGCTCGGCATTTTATTAAGATATACTTATTTAAGATAGACTGATAGTTTTCCTGGATCTCGATGATATTTTTATATTAATTCTTTAATAAATTATTTACATAAAATAGTATGATATATTATTTTTAACTGATACCTATCCTAACCCAACACGACCCCTTGTCCCACACTAAATTGACATTTTAGTTAATGCTTTTTAAAGCTTTCTTAACAGCGTTGATTGATTTGTAATTAGTCTGTATAGTTTCAATTAAACACAACATTTATAAATGAAGGTTTTATATTTAATAATCTCATGGTAATGAATCATTTCATACATATATACACACCATTTTAAATTTCTAGTTTCATTTTTAAGAGAAACATGAAAAGTTATCTTCATTCCTCCGTTTTAATACTTTTTGATTAATTATTGATAATATCATTTATAGAGCATTACATGCAGTTTTAGTTGAGACATATAATTTGATGAATAAATGAGAGAAACATTCCTTTGATTTTGAAAATATACCCTTTTATGAGATTTAAAAAATTGAATGATGAAACTATAAAGCCAAATAAACATTTTTTGAATGTATATCAAACTGATACGTTTAATATTATGACATTTGCTTTGAAACATTACAAAAGAATACAAAAGTAAATTTGTAAATTTAAAAAAATATATCACCATGAAATAGGTGTTTTTTTTTGGTAGGGTTACAATATATTTCAATATTTTTTATAAGCCACTGAATTTTTCTACAAATATTGAACAACTGATACACTTACAAATTCACAGTGACTAGGTCATATAAAATGATGTTTGCTGTGAAATTGTATGTTTATTTAGAAATAATAAGATTAGAATTGCAAAATTAATCTCCGTCGGGGATGAAACCCACAACTTTTGGCTTGCAAATCAAACGATTTGACCATGGAGCCATACCCGCCGGCAAATTTAAAAAATAATTATTACTTCGGGCATCGAAACCGCAGCATCTCGCTTGACAGTCGTCTTTTTTTTTATTCGAAAGAAATATTTGAAAACATGTTGAAATAAACGAGTAAATTACGAATAGTGAAGCATTGATGTGTGGTGTGTATTGTATTTCTCTTAGAAGATGATATCCGTGTTTGAGAACCGCGGTTTTAGGTCTTAGTTGGAGGATTTCGTAACATTCCTGAAGGGATTAGAGCCGCGACAATAGCTACGTAGATGTACCACTTACCCGCGGAGTCGTTTCTTCTTTGAAATTTGATACAAGAAGAGAAATCGATGATTCAATTACAAACAATACTATACACATGTAAAATGTACATACTCTTAATATAATAATTACATTCTAAAACGTATACTATTGTATTGCCAAAATTCTTATTCTCATATTGTCATTTTCAATTAAAAAAAAATTTCCCCTTTCAGAAACATTACGAATTTGAACAACTCAATTCGTTTCTGAAGTACAATAAGAATTAATCATAAATTTAAAAAATACAATATCTACAAATATAGGTACGTATGATTAAGTACTAAGAACAACGCAATAAAGACAAGCAACAGAAGGTCCCAATGCTCATCAAACAGACGACGCCAACAAATTATTCCTCCAAACAAACTCGTGAAGTTCATGTCTCAATTGGGCCTCCATTACGTGAAACACCTGTATATCAACATCCGAGGCGATTTGGTTAAACAGTCTGATCTCTCTGCCAAGAGGCATAGTCTCTGACAGGTTTCTTATACAACAGTCCTTGAACTAAATATTCCATAATATACATATCTGGGTTGACTGTACGTATAGTTAGTGAAACTGTGTTTATTTTAGCAGCTCTTCCATTCGTTCCATCCCCAACGGAGATTTAAAAAAATGGATTTTTAATCGATTTCTGAGCTCTAAAACTACCCCCGGTCGGCGTGAATTTGATCCCTCACCCGTAAAATGCCAGTCATAGCCTATTAATCAAAATTGGTGGTAGACGAAAGTCGTCCCGTTTTGGACACGCTTTTTTGTGTCATCTGATGAGACTGGTTCCTTTGATGGGTAAATTAACACTGTCGGGCGAGCCATCGGCAGTGGTTGAGGCAGGGTGGGGAAAACTGAGGCTGCTCTGGTAGTTGGTATTCCGGCGGATGTCGAGACGACCGAGCTCCAGGACTTAAAGGTTGCTGGCGGCTAGATTTTGGGTGCCTGCCCAAGAATCTTCATAAGACCCTCTACTTGGGCCGAGAGTACTTTGACCTTTTCACCGAGGGCATATCGCTCTCCGATGATTCCAGCTGTTTTTGAGATCACTTTTGATGTGATCTTCTGGAGATGTAGCTTCTGCGCGGCGGTAGCTTTTGATGATTTCTCAGACAGCACGCCACAGGCAGCTTCCATCAGGTCACTGATAATATCAATATCAGCAGCCGGTGGAGAGAGTGAGAGCTTTGTGACTGGCGAAGGATCCAGCGTCAGCATGGTGGAGGCAGCGGATAAGCGAGTTAAAACGGAGGCAGCGGCAGGCGGGGAGGCAGTAGAGAGAGTTGAGGCGGGGCAGCAGGCGGTGAAGCAGCAGTGGAGGCGAAGACAGCAGGTGGTGATGCAGCAGTAAAGGCCGGAGCGGGCGGTGAGTCCCGTGAGGGCGGTCGCTGTTTCTTCCGACGACCCGCGACCGTATCCGGAGATGGATCTGGGGTTGCGGTGTTCTGGATGCTGTTGTGGTTGGGGGGGTCAGCCACTTTCTCCGTTCTTCTCTCCGGAGAGTGATTTAACGGTCGTGGTGGAGTCCGCTGCATTCTGAGGGTTTGCGCCTGGCGTATCGCTGAAATGCAATTCGCCCAGCACACAGTAAAGTGACAGCTCCGATGTCAACAATGCGTGACGTCACGATATACAATCGGTTTCTGGCCGGTAGAGTGACAGCCAAAAGTAAGTTATGTGTCGTCACAAAAGACTACCTGCCGGGTGTTGCGACAATAATTCAAGTTCTGACAAAATATCAGAAAACAACACTAAAAAACATGTAACCACCACAGGAAAAACAACTGACGGCTATATCGGCCCGTTTGCCACACTGAGTCTTGCTTTTAAACAATGTATCTTAGCGAAAACACTGAAAATTTAGACGATATACTGAGGAATGACAGGACGGTGTGCACTGTATGCAATGGTAACCGGGTACCGTCTGTTTTAGCATTATATATTCTTCTTCGTAGTATCAATCCGGTGGATTGGTTTACATCAACAGAATCTTGCATCTCGATCTCCATTCTTCTCGGTCCTCCGCAACCCTTTTCAGCTCAGCATAAGCGCTACAATTCATGTCCTCGAATACTTGCTGCAAATACTCCCTAATTATATATTAAAACATAAATAATGGTTCGCCTTATAGATGATAACTGCGTCACAGTGGGGCATCACAGTTATTGTGCAGGTATAATAATTTAGAAAGGGGCAATGCCACTTATCTACCTACAGGCTCGGGTTCGAATCCCACGCGCATGTGCGTGATACATAACAATAACAGCTGATAAGTAATACTTGCACCAATGACAATGGCACACTGTAAGCGCGATTCTCGTTAGATCACCGAAGTTAGGCAACATTTGACACGGATCAAAACATTCATTTATTACCGCAGGAGAGCACAACCCGTTGACACCAGTAGGTTCAGTGAAGTTGACTCCTCGTTGTATGCGGGAAACGTGTGTTGTGTTTGTGTGTCGATTGGGGAGATTGCAAGTGAATATCGATGTTTCTTAACCCTTTCATTACGGCTCGATTTAAATACAAATTATACTGTCAATTATGAAACTAGTATTTGAAGCATAAATGTACTTATCTGGTCTATTTTCATATATCACATTGGTTCTTGTATCCTTTAGCTATCAGATGATGCATAAAAAACTATTCTAACAAAGTAACAAAACGATATATCACGTCAACCGATGTCAGCGGTCTGGGAATCTTATGACGGCATATGCCGAGAACGATGCGAACGAGTTAAAGTGATCCAGATTGTACGAAGAAGGAAGCACAGATACTGAAAGAGCATCTAAAGCTCACCGATAGCATTTAAGAACAATTTTTGTGAAGAAGTGTCTATTCTTGGTCGGCTAACATTAATCGTTTATGACTTTCAAACAGAATTCTTTCAGTTTTGAGGTTGGAAAAGACCAACCTAATGTCTTTGTTTCAAGGATTGGAGATTAGATGTAAGTGCGTCATTATTTATTTCACGAACTACCTTTTTTGAACCGAGGTTATGAAGTCAAGACGGTATTCTCGGACTCTAACATAAAGGTGACTGCCGTATTCGAGGATAGGTCTGATTTATCATATTCAGCAAGTCTTTCTTATTTAGATGTATTCTTCTTTAGCTTCGCCATTTCCCATCATCTGGGGTCGGCTCTCTTTGTGCGCAATCGCCATGTCTGTCATTTTTGCGTGCGTCCAGTAACGCGTAACCTCCATCTGGGTCTCCAAAAACAGGAGGGACAGGGAGGGTTTTCAGCAAGCGGGGCTAATTACCAGATCTTATTAAAAATTGCGTTCTTTCAAAAAAAAAGTTGATTAGTTTTTAATATTCAGTTCTCTTCTTCTTCTTCTTCGTGTCAGCGACGTCAAATTATTTCTGCCCAGTATCAGGCAACATCGATAGCCCGTGTGTTGCCTAACATTAGGTCTTGAGGTGTGCAGCTTGTTGGGCACATGCAGCAGGATCTTAGGTGTGATGGGGAGCATGAAAAGAACCTTCACGCGGTGCCCCATGGAATCGGTATCTCTGACTTCCTCTTCCGACCAATAATTTCAACTCGGTAACAACAAAACAATATTCAGTTATTATTAACATGTGATTTGATTTATAAGGCCCATGTTTAATGCTCGAGGGCCACCACTATAGGGAACTCTGTTAGATGCCTGGTATTACGTCGAGAATAGAATTGAAGCACTTGAACGGATTTCCTTTCCTTTATACTCAGTAAACATTCATCCGTTTACTTCATTAATCCAACAAGGTGACTAAAAACTAACTTAACCATATTATTTACCACGTATATCATCATTCCATATCTGCTCCCTAGAGCGTAGACGTAAATTCTGGAATCCTCTTCCAGTATCTGTATTTATTTCTTCATACAATCTGGATCTCTTCAAGATTCAGATCAATATACAAGAGTTATCCGTAATATAAGATTCCCAGTGATTTTTCACATGTTTAATTTCATGAATGCGTACATTCAAGTTTAGACTTTTACCTATTTTTATACATAGTCAACACTAAGGTCAATGCATTTTTGCATGCCGTATACGTGCTTTTAAATGCCCGAGTCAGAAAAATCTGCCGCCAAGCCACGCAGATACCTGAGAACCACTTCTTCCAGCTCCTCTCTATCGCCGAAATGCGTTCCACCCAGGTGTTTCTTCATGTCAGGGAAGAGGTCGTAGTCACTTGGGAACTTTATATTACTGAAACGCTGAAAATCATAAGAGAAAATGCCAGATTGAGACAACGCGTGAGCACACGAAGATCATTGGTATCATACAATCGCTTGGCATTCCATTATGATCCCACTGCAAACTACAGTGATAATGACAATTTAGATATTGGACCAATGACGAATGTATGCCGATGTTGCAATGCGTTAAAGTTCAAAAGAGAAACGGCTGGATTGTGCTGCGCAAGTGGAAAAGTCAAACTGGATCCATTACTTACACCACCACAGCCACTGAAACCATTGTTCAATGGAACTGATCCCGATTCCAACCATTTTCTTCAACGCATCCTTGAATACAATAACTGCTTTCGCATGACTTCCTTTGGAGCTAATATCATTCGAGAAGGCGGCTTCATGCCGAGTTGCAAGGTAAAAGATACAACACACACAACCAATCAAAAACACAAAAAAAATTGCAACACATAACAACTACACATACACCACACACTACACCATCACACGATCAGAATTCACACCGTATTCTTTAACAAATGATTGTTTGCCATTACAGATACAAGGACAAATATATCATTTGCATGGTACAATGATGCCAACACCAGATGAACCGCATCAATTTCTGCAAATATATTTCATTTCGTCGATGGTGGATCAGCTGAATGTGCGGTGCAATATACAGGAAACACGACAGCTAAAGAGACGAATTATTGAACAGTTGCAAGCATTTTTTCACGCTAATAACGCTGTGGTTATAATGTTCAAAACAGCATTGGAACGAATGCCATCGGATACGCACAAATTTGTCATAAGAGCGGATCGTACCCCAACAGGTGAACATGTGCGAAGATTCAATGCACCCACCGTTGATGATGTTGCTGCAATTGTTGTTGGCGATCCAACTACATCACGAGACATTGTCGTTCAGCGAAGAAGCAACATCATGCATCGTGTAAACGAGACACATTGTTTGTACGATGCGTTACAATATCCAATCATTTATTGGCAAGGGCAAGACGGATACGACATCACGTTGAAGATGGTCGATCCAATTACAGGTACAATATTCACACACTAATTATTGCTATTATTGGTTTCCATTAACAATCCATTTAATTTTGCATTTTCAGGCGTATCAACGAACAAAAATCTAAGCGCAATGAATTACTATGCGTATCGTATGATGATTCGTACACATGAGGAGAATGTCATTCTGAAGTGCCGTCGGCTATTCCAGCAATTCGCTGTCGACATATATGTCAAAGTCGAAACCGAAAGTTTAGCGTTCATCCGATTCAATCAGGCAAAGCTACGATCTGAGGACTATATACACTTGCGTGATGCTATTCATTCAGATGGTAATGTTCACAATATTGGACGCCTGACGATTCTCCCATCATCTTATATCGGAAGCCCACGCCACATAACACAGTTTTGATTCCGTCATGACATACATTTTCCAGTGCTTAGTCTTGCTTTAGGTTTCCAATAAAAGACCGATTATACTGCTTATTATCACCAGGAAAATAACAGACTTAAATATTAGGGTCTGTTTGTATAGAGAAAATTGGACAAATAACTGGCGACCGATATATAATCATTTATATTAACCCCTTTATAAATATACTAAAAATATGGATGTAAGCTTTACATACAAAATAGCAAATTGATTGTCTTAATTTCAGGTGAAGAAACTACCAAGAAGGTTAGCTCACCGAATAATTACTGCAGTTTCATCGATTACTGCAACAGAATTCAACCAGACCAAACATATGATATCTTATGTGCCGAAAAATTCAACTTAATAAAATCCAAAATCTGCTCATTTATTACCCTTCAGGTGGAACAAAGTTCACCGGGTCAGCTAGTGCTTTATAAATAATACTATCAAAATTTCAACAATAATTATTGAAATGGAAGGAATGAACACAACTTATAATGAAGAATTTTAAGAAAAAACTCAAAAACTAATTTAGACATTTCAAAGGGTGTTCATAAATGTATAAAATGATACTTAACCATTAAAATGTTAAATATAAAAATATTATTAAGTGTAGTGTTTAATTGACATTTTCTATAGATTCATTACAAATCGACCGACGCTGTTATAAGAAGGCTTTAAAAAGCATGAACTAAAATGACAATTCAGTGTGGGAAAAGGAGTTTTGTTAGGATAAGATTGGTATCAGGTAAAAAAAATATATCATATCATTTTTGGAAAATAATTTATTCAAAAATTTCAGTTTACATGACCTGGTATTGACACTTCAATGCAATATCTAAAATAGATATTGTATAAAGGAAAAATCAAGCAAGGGTTCACGATGGAGCATAGTTCAATACAACAAAATAGTCACTGCCAGATTAGATTCCTTCCAGGATTGCATCACCAAGATCTCTATGAGCGATTTGCATTTCTTATCATATTATATAAAATAGCATTAATTTAATTTCAATTTAATTTCAATTTAATCCAAAGGTTAGAGTAACAATTATTAACATGACCGAACCTCCTGACTGGAGCACATGGACGTCACGAACCGTTCTGTCGCCATGCTCCACCTGTATATATCATAACGAGTATGCATCATATGGTTACTTTCAATGACTGTTATAAATCTCACCTTCGACACGTCCTGGTGACAAAAAGAATCTTCTCTAGGTCCTCAATAAGCTTTTGAGCGACAGATTCTGTAGACTCTGTGACAGAGGCATCGCCATAATTATGAACAAACTCCTCAAGAATCTCAAGATCCTTAGTCAATTGATGATTTGTTTCATCATCCTCACCTCATCCTGAGGAATAGTCACCGACAATGGTTTGACTTCGCCTCTCTCTATAAGTAGAAAAAACTATAACTGACTTAGAAAACATATTTTTGAATAAATTATAATGAATGTATAATTTTATAAATATTTTTGATATGCATTAATATAAGGCACATTGAAAAAATCAAACTAAAGATAATCGTTTTTTTATTTTTTAAATGCCAATAATATGAATTTATTAAAATGATAGAATACTTTTTTTCTGAAATATATTGATAATCATAAAAAAACCGTCAAATTTATTTAATTGGATTATTTACTGATTTTTTAGGGTAAAATATAAAAATTGGTTTGGTAAAAGATTTCAATCGATTCCGTATCTCGAAATAAGTCCGCCTATCGGGCGTTCTGTTGTGTTTTTGTTGCAGGGCATTACTCGACACTCACGTGATCCTCGCTCGGCTCTTTCCGGAAGGAAACTTCGGGCGTCGTCGAAGCGTTCGGCTCGCGAACGACAGTATAAACACAAGCATCGGTAGTCTCGCTGTGTCTGGTGCCGCGCTAGTTGACATTTTTTCAACAAGGAGGTAAACGATTGTACAAAATATGCTTCCGACAGCACAAACCGGGGCGGCCAATCAAGAAAAGGGACCAGCAGGCGAGGCGGAGAAGAAGTAAGACTCCAAGCACTCAAAAAAACCAATTTGAGGTATATAATTGCCACCGATGTAGTTTTTATTATTTTGTTTTTTTTTTCAGATCCGAGATCGAGTGTACGGTCAAATGTGACGTAAATGGGCAACTGGACCCGGCAGACGAGAAGCTGATGAAGGAAGATGACCCCACAGAACCCGGGGGCACACGTCGTGTTGTGAAACGTCGAGAGATCACCATGGAAGAGTATCACAGGCGGCGCCTGCACGAGTATAGCGAGCGGCGCCTGCGAGACTTGCGCAAGCGGCGCCTGGCAGAGAAAAAAGCGGAGCCCCCGCAGGAGGTCATAACCTAACTTTATTTAAATTAGAAGGATGTGATAAACACTGACTGAGAGAAAACACACTTGACTATGATGCGAAAGATAGTTAACTCAAATCCACTGATGAGATTTCTTCATGGAGACCATCTTCAATAATTCTTGAAATTTGAATCAAAATTAAATATTTTTAACTTGTTAATTTTTCAATTAAAATTAATTTAAAATTATAATTATGCAGTTTCACCAAGTATAATCAGTTGATAACCTTAATGTTATTGAAAATGTTAATGTCTTGTTCGGGTTAAAAGGTGTTCAGAGGAAAATAATGTTTTTTTTTCATGTTCTAGGAATCCCCAATCCAGGAGTAAAAGTGGCTCTCCTGCTGGATCGATGGAAAATGGCTCGGCATTATATTAAGATATGTATACTTATTTAAGGCCTTAATGTACTCACTGTAGGTCTTAAATACATATGTTAATTTAATTACAATATAATAATGAACTGGCATGTATATTAATATATAAACAACCCAAGTTTTTTCATTGTAAGATTTATGTTTCTACTTAGTTTGAATATTTAATATAAGTTTGCATGGAGATTATTTATAATTATACGAGTTTTATAAACCTTTAAAAAAAAACAGTTTTAGTTTGGCTGCGGGTATTTGCCAAAATGGCTCGGCATTTTATTAAGATATACTTATTTAAGATAGACTGATAGTTTTCCTGGATCTCGATGATATTTTTATATTAATTCTTTAATAAATTATTTACATAAAATAGTATGATATATTATTTTTAACTGATACCTATCCTAACCCAACACGACCCCTTGTCCCACACTAAATTGACATTTTAGTTAATGCTTTTTAAAGCTTTCTTAACAGCGTTGATTGATTTGTAATTAGTCTGTATAGTTTCAATTAAACACAACATTTATAAATGAAGGTTTTATATTTAATAATCTCATGGTAATGAATCATTTCATACATATATACACACCATTTTAAATTTCTAGTTTCATTTTTTAAGAGAAACATGAAAAGTTATCTTCATTCCTCCGTTTTAATACTTTTGATTAATTATTGATAATATCATTTATAGAGCATTACATGCAGTTTTAGTTGAGACATATAATTTGATGAATAAATGAGAGAAACATTCCTTTGATTTTGAAAATATACCCTTTTATGAGATTTAAAAAATTGAATGATGAAACTATAAAGCCAAATAAACATTTTTTGAATGTATATCAAACTGATACGTTTAATATTATGACATTTGCTTTGAAACATTACAAAAGAATACAAAAGTAAATTTGTAAATTTAAAAAAATATATCACCATGAAATAGGTGTTTTTTTTTTGGTAGGGTTACAATATATTTCAATATTTTTTATAAGCCACTGAATTTTTCTACAAATATTGAACAACTGATACACTTACAAATTCACAGTGACTAGGTCATATAAAATGATGTTTGCTGTGAAATTGTATGTTTATTTAGAAATAATAAGATTAGAATTGCAAAATTAATCTCCGTCGGGGATGAAACCCACAACTTTTGGCTTGCAAATCAAACGATTTGACCATGGAGCCATACCCGCCGGCAAATTTAAAAAATAATTATTACTTCGGGCATCGAAACCGCAGCATCTCGCTTGACAGTCGTCTTTTTTTTTATTCGAAAGAAATATTTGAAAACATGTTGAAATAAACGAGTAAATTACGAATAGTGAAGCATTGATGTGTGGTGTGTATTGTATTTCTCTTAGAAGATGATATCCGTGTTTGAGAACCGCGGTTTTAGGTCTTAGTTGGAGGATTTCGTAACATTCCTGAAGGGATTAGAGCCGCGACAATAGCTACGTAGATGTACCACTTACCCGCGGAGTCGTTTCTTCTTTGAAATTTGATACAAGAAGAGAAATCGATGATTCAATTACAAACAATACTATACACATGTAAAATGTACATACTCTTAATATAATAATTACATTCTAAAACGTATACTATTGTATTGCCAAAATTCTTATTCTCATATTGTCATTTTCAATTAAAAAATTTTTTCCCCTTTCAGAAACATTACGAATTTGAACAACTCAATTCGTTTCTGAAGTACAATAAGAATTAATCATAAATTTAAAAAATACAATATCTACAAATATAGGTACGTATGATTAAGTACTAAGAACAACGCAATAAAGACAAGCAACAGAAGGTCCCAATGCTCATCAAACAGACGACGCCAACAAATTATTCCTCCAAACAAACTCGTGAAGTTCATGTCTCAATTGGGCCTCCATTACGTGAAACACCTGTATATCAACATCCGAGGCGATTTGGTTAAACAGTCTGATCTCTCTGCCAAGAGGCATAGTCTCTGACAGGTTTCTTATACAACAGTCCTTGAACTAAATATTCCATAATATACATATCTGGGTTGACTGTACGTATAGTTAGTGAAACTGTGTTTATTTTAGCAGCTCTTAAGGACCAAATGGTCCAGGCTTAGGGAACATTGGGCTCGTCATCGGAGCTCTTCAACAAGTCCGATTAACAAATCACCCACAATATGCCTCGATACTATGAGTATTATTGGCAGACTTTTCAACTCGTCGGAAACTATATATGATATCAAGTGGACATTCCAGTGCAGATATGTGTTTGGACAAGGCATGGACAGTAAATAACTGACAGAATTGAGTGGCGGCAATTTATAGTGTTATTATAAAGTTATAGCATAAGTTAAAGTTATGGAACGGTTTTATATAAACAGTTTTTTCTCATGTTTGAAGGCTTTCGTGTTATGGAGATTCTATGTCGTTTTCTCCACGTGTCGACACGCTGCAATTGTCGGTGGGTTCCATGTGTATGTGTTCAGCGTCCCTCGGGGGCCCTCGCTCCCCTCCCAATTATTCCTTTCCCACATTTCGGGGAATTTTTCAACTCCGCTTTTCCCGGTTTTTCTCGGGGTTTTTTGCCGACAGTCGCGCGTTTTATACGAGAGTTTCCCAAAATAAAAACGATTCGACGTATCAAATAAATAATAAATATTTATCTTGAATTTATAAGGCGTAATATTGAATACATAAATTATGATAATTTAACAAGAAAATACAAAGTTTTTTATATATAGGCGTACGGGTCATTAAGAGTATTGTAGAAGTATCTCACATGCCGCCGAGCGTCATAAATTCCATGGGCAATATCTGGGACTATACTCGGTCAAAACAAAACGCCGACTGTATAGCGCCTATATCATCCCCATTTTCATTTGTGGCTGTGAATCTTGGCATCTCATCGTTTACATTTTTTTACAAATTTACAAAACTGTACCCCTTGGCTGGTAACGCACCACCAAACATATGACGCAAAGTCATATGCGCCAAAGAAATGCGTCAGGCAATCTACCAACCGTCCTACTGGTTATATAATCAGATACCCCCAACACCCAGATTGAAGTCGCGAAGCAGCTTTCTGAGATCCACACAACCTCTCACATCCGGCCCTGAAAATGAGAGACTCCAGCTTTGACGATAAGTCGCACCAGAGGATTTCATTACTCCAAAGCAAAGCCTCCCAACTGGCAAGAACCTTTATTAGCGGACCTGGAAATCCCTGAACAGATTAAGACTTGAGTTGGTAGAACAAAGGACAACCTGTAGCGGTGGGGAATTCATCGGCAGGGAGAGCCACTGTTGTGTGACTGCGGAGACCTGCAGACCGCCTCACACCTAAGATCCTGCTCCATGTGCCCAAAAAGCTGCACACTTCAAGACCTAATGCTAGGCAACACACGGGCTATCTATGTTGCCAGATACTGGGCAGAAATTTCGCTGACACAAAGAAGATTTTTTTTCTCTAAAAGGGTTTACTGTAGTTTGAGCACCAGAGTGTTTTCAGTGTACGCATTTAACTCCATCATGGACTTATCCCGACCCGAGCCCATCAAAAACAGGAATAAGGGTTGGAAGAGGTGGAGGCGACTACTGCTGTAGCTGTAGCTATGACGCAGTGGTCAGCGTGCTTGCTTGTGAAGCGAAAACTACAGTTCGAACCCTCAAATTGACGAAAAATATATTGGCATTTGAAAGTCTTTTTTCTTTTCGATGTATTTTGAAATCAATTAAATTAGTTCTAATTAAATCTAAAGCATATGTATTTATACGCACACAGATTAAACCCTTTTGTTACGGCTCGGTGGAATACAAATTATACTGTCAATACGGCGTGAATTTTTCAAACCATTTTTTTTTGTTTCTTAATTATTTTTTTCCAAAAGTTTGAAGCATAAATGTACATGTATCACATTGGTTCTTCTATCCTTTAGCAATCAGATGATGCATAAAAAACTATTATATTTAACATACGTTCATTATTCGATCCCATCGACCATCGAGCTCTTCTTAGGATATCCTAGTTTTGGATTATATTTTTTAGAGACACTCTTCACATACCAAGTTTACTGAGCTTTTTTTATGGGTTGACCTGTTAGATTCAACGTCTTTGCGCCATAAGTTAACACTGGGATGCTGCATCAATTAAACACTTTAGTGTTCATTTTGAAATATCTTTGATTTTTTAAATGATTGATGACATTTTTTATTTCATTGGTGCACATCGCGCAAAATTTTATCCACCTGATGTATGACTTAACATTTATACATAACCAACTATATTACCATGTTGAAACATAGTGTCATCCGTTCATTAGGAGTGGATAGTACTTGGATGGGTGATCGCCTGTAAATACGGCGTATCGTGTGACATCAGCATAATGTAGCCCTTGCTGACTGGTACCTTAAGCCTCCGTATACAATCTTTCATCTCTTATTTCTGTTCGCTTTTCATACATTTATGTGTCCGCCATATTGGGACTAGGTATATAGACCGCCGCTGGTGACGTTGGTGCGACAGCCCATCACGCGGTTGTGTCCCGCCCGTCGGCGAGAGCATATTGTATTGTGGCTCGGCCTAATGCAGTGACTAGGTCGAGCCCTAAATTTGTAAAGTTTTATCGTAACTATATGTCAATGTGCTTCTGAAAAAGTCTTTGTTTTGCTGACCTGCTCCTCATCATGCCCTCACGCGACTGAATAAAACTTTTTTGAGAGAGAGGAGGATGTTACGTGATATAATGCAAATTAACAGACGACCAAATATGACTCGCAAACTATAGCTCTCATTACCGATCAGTCAGGAACTATACAAAGAATGTACTCGGCGGAGCTTTGGTTGCATCAAAAAGTTGATATTTCTAAGAGAAATAAAAAGAAACGAATTTATATGTGCTATCGTCGCTGTTCGAGTGGTTAGCCAAACTTAACTCGTTCACTGTGTATGACGTCTATCGCGGTCATGAGATTTACATGGATTTTGTAGCATGGTATTAAAGCTTTAATGTACTGTTGTAATGTTCACAATTAATTTACTACATAACTGAATATAAAATATACTGTATTCCTGTCAAAAACTATAAGCAATATCTGATATATTTGGCCGGTGGGTTTAGCTAAATGGTCAAAGTGTTTGCTTTGCAATCTAAAGGTCATGGGTTCGATCCCCGACGGAGATTAAAAAAATAAATATTTTTAATCGATTTCTGAATTCTAAAATATCCCGGTTTGTGTGAATTTGATCCCTCACCTGTAAAATGCCAGTCATAGCCTATTAATCAAAATTGGTGGTAGACGAAATTCGTCCCGTGAAGACCACCCATTCATAGTAAATTCCTGTAATAATGAAGGATGATGCGTGAATCTCGGGCTGTAGTCTATGGCGTTGGCGGATCAACACTCAACATGCAGCGCTTAATAGGTATTCTCGTGTGTGTGTTTACATATAAAAAGAATGTTTACTAAATATATAAGTCTAAGTCATTTGACCGAGGATCGAGAGGAGTGGAGATCGAGATGCAAAATTTTGCTGTTGCAGACCAATCCACCGGATTGATACTACAAAGAAGAATTTGACCAAAAAACGTTTAAAATAAATTCTAAAACGGCGCCGTCCTCAAAAGATTTAAAATGGAAAATATCTAAGTATTTTTACTCATGGGTGAGTTTTTTCTTTCCCACTCAGTAAGTGTTTTTCAAGTTTCTACAAGATGGACTGACAATATAAGAAGAATAGCGGGAGTGACCTGGATGCGGAAGGCGGAGGATCGAAGAGGATGGAGACTCATGCGGGAGGCCTACGTTCAACAGTGGACGGACACAGGCTGATGATGAAGTGTTTTTCATGGCAGCAATACGCTCCAAAAACAAAGAGAAAACATGTCACACGGCGCAACACTTTGGTCGAAATAAAACTGACCTAATTTGGTGGGAATATCGATTTTGTCTTTTGTATTTTCTGCGAATTGTTTTGATGTAGGACGGAATAAACGCTTTCGCTGCTCCCCCTAGTGTCAGACCCTTGTCAGCTGCCAGGACCCTCGCCAGAGAGACTGACACTCGACAGGGAACCTCTTAATTCGGTCGCGAACCTTTATTTTCGCAGGACAAAACAATAAAAGAAAACTGATATATGTACACGCTCTACTCTCTAAGTAGTCTAAGTTCAGCACAAAAAAACATGAACAATAGCACGCAAGCGCGGTTCTCGGTAGATCACCGAAGTCAAGCAAAGTTTGACGCGGAAGAAAACATCGATGGGTCACCATCTTGTATTTATATAAGCACATACACGAGAATACCGACAGGTGGTATACACGTATCAACAAAAATTTAATTGATTTTTAAGTATTGAAATCAGCATGATGTAGTCCTTTCTTACTGTTACCGAAAACCTCGATAAAGGATCTTTCGTCTCTTATTTCGGGTTGCTTGTCGTGCATTTAGGTGCGCCGTGTTGTGATTTCGGACGGTTCCGCTAACGGGTGTGTTAGTTAAAAATACCACCGCTCGTGGTGCTAGCGGAAGCCGGGACAGCGCGGAGACCGGCAGTCACCCTTTGGCGAGGCAAGGTTGCATTGCGGCCGCGCGGCATGTCATCCCGCATGGTCGAAAGCTTGTAATATTTTTAACGTAAATAAATTCTATGTTCTTCAAAAAGAAAGTGTTTGTTTGCTGACCTGCTCCTCATGTTAGTATCAATAACATAAATACATCTTAATTCTCGTCCATAAATTAAAAGTCGGTAGGAAGCAATCTGAAAAATGTTTGCAATTCGCTTGATAAGCAATGATACTCTTACGTCTAACCTGCAATTGAACCCACGATCTCACGCATGCACAGCTGCACGCTTTAATCACTAGTCCATACGCCTCGTTATTATATTGATTTTTGATACGCTCCGCTCGTTAGTGCCGGTGATTAGGTACGTTTGGTACCAACGGAGCTTGTTGGCTCTTCAACAGATACTAAATATCATATATTAGAACACAAAATAAAAAATAAAACCCCTTTCGAGCAAAGCATTATAAATTAATAATAACTGAATAATAATTATATAATAATTTTTCATGTTTCTTTTCATGAATTTGAAACGATTGCTAATAGTAAAAGCACAGAAGTTAAAATTGATTAAAATTACATTTGTAGGGTAGAACTTTATTATGTACAAATACTTTTTTAATAAAATTTGTGGTAGACAAAATTCTTCCCGTGAACAACACCCATTCATAGTCCTTGTACATATAGATCAATGCGTGTATGCCAGGCATTTATAACGTTGATGTATCAACAAACCCAGATGCAGCGCTTAGCCAAACTCAAAAACGTGAAGTGTCGTATTAGGTCTTCTTCTTCTTCTTGTCAGCGACGTCTGCAGGTCTCCACAGTCGCACAATAGTGACTCTCCCTGCCGAAGCATTCCCCACCGCTCGAGGTTGTCCTTTGACCTACCAACTCCGGTTCTTAATCTGTTCAGGGATTTCTAGGTCCGCCAGTCAAGGTTCTTGCCAGTTGAGAGGCCTTCCTTAGAGTAATAAAATCATCTGATGCAACTTGTTGCCAGAGCTGGAGTCTCTCATTTTCAGGGCCGGATATGAGAGGTTGTGTGGTTCTCAGAAAGTTGCTTCGCGACTTCAATCTTGGTGTTAGGGGTATCTGATTATACAAGCAGTGGGACGGTTGGTGATTACCTTACGCATTTCTTCGGCACATATGACTTTGCGTCTTATGTTCGGTGGTGCGATACCAGCCAAGGGGTATAGTTTAGAAATGGGTGTTGGTTTGAGGCAGCCTGTGACGACTCTGCATGCATCATTCAGGGCAGTATCCACTTGATTACAGTGGGCTGATCGACCCCACACTGGTGCCGTATATTCTCCGGCTGAGAAACAAAGTGCTAAAGCTGAGGTACGAAGAAGGGGTGGTTGGGCTCCCCAGTGAGTGTTGGTCAGTTTGCGCATGAGGTTGTTCCTTGTTGCAACTTTCTGTTTGGTGTTGCTGCAATGACGCTTGAAGGTGAGGGTGCGATCTAGAGTGACTCCGAGGTATTTTGGATGGTCGCTATGTTCCAATACTCTACCTTCCCACGTGACACGAAGCTTTCTGTTAGCTTCCCTGTTTCTAAGGTGGAAACAGCAGACTTGTGTCTTTGATGGGTTAGGTTTGAGATGGTTGGTTTCGTAGTAATGGGACATCTCTTTGAGTCCCTGGCTTGTGTCAATGGTTGTTAAGTAAGCACTTCATGGTTGGTATCATTTAAAGCTGTGTTTTTTTTCATGTAAGCACAAACAGGAGAATACTGACAGATGGCGATAGTAATTTTTGAAGTTTCTTCTGTGGAATTCTATGACGCTTACCATGGTGTATATGGCTTAACACTGCATGTGGAGTGTTGATCCGCCAAGGTCATAGACTACAGCCCGAGATTCACGCATCTTCCTTAATTTTAATTGATAGGCTATAACTGGCATTTTACGGGTGATGGATCAAATTCACACCAACCGGAGGTATTTTAGAGCTCATAAGTCGATTAAAAATCCTTTTTATTTTAATCTCCGTCGGGGATCAAACCCACGACCTTTGGTTTGCAAAGCAAACGCTTTACCATTGAGCTATGAACGCCGGCAAGTACTCTTTCCAATTCAACATATACTCATATATATGTATACAATATATTACACTTGAGAGAAGCCCAGTTTCGACATGAGCTCCACGAATTTATTTATCAAAGTAATTTCGTGGAGTCTTCTGTTTAGCGGGCTCCGGGACTTTTTAAATGATCCTATTATTATTGTGTTATTTATAAATTGTTATTTATCCTGTATCCTGTTTTAGAAATGAATTAAATATTTTGTTATTTGTAATGTTTCTAAAAGAAAAAAATAAATTGAAATTGAAATTGAAAACAACATAATGAAAACAGCATAAAATAGCCCAAATGTGTTTCTTCAATCTCAGGCTTTTCCTATTTTCTACAACGGCAAAGAAATATATTGAAATGGAAAGAGTACACACAGAACTTCATAGTGATTATTATTAATTATATTAGTATTTGTATAGCGCTCTTTTATGACCGAATGATCATTCCAAAAGCGCTTCTTTGCCTCTCTGAGTAAAAAGGTGGGTCTTGAGTCTGCTTCTGAAGGATGCCTCCGCTTTAAGCTCTCTTATGCTTTCCGGTAGTGAGTTCCAGGTCATTGGTGCAGCGTAGCTGAAAGCCCGATTGCCAAAGACCGTGCTGTGATGAATGATACCAACCACGACGTGCTAACTCAACGGCAACCGTTGACAAACTGCTTTTAAAGTGACGCGCCAGAAAAAATTACATTTCTTTCCGGTTTACCTAATATAATCCACAGATGAGATTTCTCCATTACTGAATGTCTCTATTCTATTGTATTAGTTAAGAGCCCAAACATGAAGTGCGCTCGGAACAAGCATCATACTTCGTAAGAGAGTTAAATGTACACACATTTTTAAATGTATTGTTAAAAGATTCGAATTTCGAACTAAATTTGAATTCCTTTGTTTCTCGAGTGCCTTTGTCTTTTTTTTCAGCGGCGTTCAATTGCTTCGCCAGCGTTTGACCAGCGCGTGTGTCGTGTTAATCGTGCACTAATCTCGAGGGCAATAAAATTAATGTATTTCAGATTATAAAGGTAATTATTGCAATGTCAACTTACCAATAAATACGAATATGTATTACCTAAATGCCCAAGCTTCTTACTTCAACTCTTTTGGTGACAGTTAGTTTTAGTGATATTGTGGCTTTTGGGTTTAGCCGTGTATGGCGAATTACTCCTTTCCAATATTTCGACCGCCATTGCAGGGGTCTTCTTCAGGGTTGATGATTCAGTGTAGATTAATCGTGAAACCTTAATTAATAGTGAACCTTAGCTAAGTCATCAACCCTGGAGAAGACCCTTGCAGTGGCGGTCTAAATATTGGAAAGGAGTAATTCGCAGCACACGGCTAAACCCAAAAGCCACAATATCAAATCTGGCCGTGAAAACCTAAAAAGTAAGTTAGTTTTAGTAAAAAAACTATAAAATTTTATGAGATCTATAACCTATCAGCTAGTGTCATCCATACTAAGCTGGACTTAACCAGCCTCACACAAACATCACACCAGATGACAATGGAGTTTCCTTGATGATGTGATCATTCAAATTATGATCAGTTAGCAACTGATAAGTGCAGTGGTAGTCCCCTCTGAACATTTGCAACCACTGCGTGTAAGTGCTCAAGAGATAGAACCCGTGAACGAGATTAGAATCGCTTTGTTAAAATGAGATGGAGATGAAAGATAGATTCTCTCATCGTAAATAAGAGCGAAAATGCTAAATGCGTGGAATTTTTTAGTGGACACAAAGTCTGCATGCCCGATAGGGAGAGATTATGCGTTTTCCTCGATTTTATCAAAAAGGACACCTCTTTTTTGTTCAGCTCCTTTCGAGATGAAGATCGTGCACTTATCAGGGCGGATCAGACAATAGAAAGAGTGGAGAGTTTCAGATATATCGGCGTACAGGTCACTGAGATCGTTAGTTTGCAAAAGAAACTCCCCGCCTTAAGAACGCTGGAGCGTCTTTTAATTCCACGCGAAATGTCTGGAATTCGCAGCTTTTTTGAACATACGGTCAGTATATATAATCGTGTCGGAAACAACAGGGTCAGATCCTGTCTGCCTAGAAGTGGGCAACGTCGATGGCGTTACTTCTGGCCATCATCAGGTCTTCCTGGGTGCAGCCACTCGGGCACAGCGCACACTCCAGAAGGTGTGACAGGGTCTGCTCCACGCCGCAGTCACATTCAGTCGGTCCGCTGTAAAACTGCCAGGCCCTCATTTGTGTCCTCGTCTTGCATACTCCGGTCCGAAGTCTGTGAAGGGACCTTCATATATTCCACCCTTGGTCATGTCCAGGGGCTAGGTCCTCTTTCGGGGCAATCCAAGTATTCCCCTCAGTTGCGCTTCTCCACATGTTCAGCCGCAGGGTGGCCTCAGGTATCACCAGTTCCGTTGTCGACTGTAGGAAACTTCTTCTTGATTTGAGCCGTGTGGTTATCTTTTGGTACCCAAACATAGGGTGTAGTGCGTCGTGGGTTGCTTTGGTGAGCTCCTTCTTGGTAGTAACTTCTAGCCGTATGTTTGGTGGGGCAATGCCCGAGAGTTGATATAGCTTTGATATTGGGGTAGGTTTTAGGCACCCCGTAACCACCCGGCATGTTTCATTCAGAGCAATATCCACTTTCTTGGTATGGGCAGACCTCGCCCATACTGGCGCAGCATACTCGCCAGCAGAGAAACAGAGAGCTAGAGCACTTGTGCGGATCAGGTTTGGTTGGGCTCCCCACTTCGTACCTGCCACTTTTCGGAGTAGGTTCTGGTGGACACCTTTTGCTTAACAGACTGACAGTGTTTCTGATAAGTGAGGGTCCTATCCAGCTTGACCTCTAGGTATTTAGGTGTGTCGCAGTGCTCTAACACCAAGTCGTTCCAGGTAATGTGTAGCTTTCTCTTGGCAAGTCTGTTATTGAGATGAAAGGCGCAGACTTGAGGCAACATGAAAGAAAGGATGGTCGGCTGTATAGAGGAGATCGGACAGTGGATGTCAGCAAATAGGCTCGCTCTTAATCCGGAAAAGACGGAAATAATCTTTATGGCCACAGCTCGAAGACAACATCTATTGGACTTACAACCCTTGGCCATTTGTGGTAATGATGTCATCCCTTCTACAAGCGTCAAGCTGCTGGGAGTAGAAATTGACCAGTTCCTCAATCTTAGCGGTAATATTACAAAAACGGTGAAATCTGGATTTTTTAACCTGCGGCAGATACGGTCGGTAAAAAGATGCTTACCCAGAGACACTACAAAGAGTTTGGTAAATGCGTTTATAGTCTCCAAAATGGACTACTGCAACGCACTGCACGCAGGCCAGCCAGCCAAACAATTAAATCGATTGCAGTCGTTACAAAACGCAGCGGCACGACTAGTCTACAACGCGCCCAAATTCTGTCACATTACTCCAATACTACACCGACTGCATTGGTTGAGAGTTTCGGCTAGAATCCAGTATAAATTATGCCTCTTAGCTTACAAGGCACTCAACGGAACTGCAGCGGGCTATCTGACAGAACTTATCAAGCCTTCAGAAATAAGCGCGCGTGGAGAGACACTCAGATCGGCTAGAGCAAATAAAAGCACCCTGCAGCTGACGGGAGGTAGTCCTAGCACGGTCTTTGGCAATCGGGCTTTCAGCTACGCGGCACCAATGGCCTGGAACTCGCTACCGGAAAGCATAAGAGAGCTTAAAGCGGAGGCATCCTTCAGAAGCAGACTCAAGACCCACCTTTTTACTCAGAGAGGCAAAGAAGCGCTTTTGGAATGATCATTCGGTCATAAAAGAGCGCTATACAAGTACTAATATAATAATAATAATAATATTGGGTCTTGCTTGGGTTTGGCTGCAGTCGGTTTTGGTGGCAGTGGTCAGTAAAAATTACCGACACTTAGTTCTGTCAGTTTTTAATGTTCTTGCCTTTTCCCCATACAACTCTGAACCTGGAGAATTCCACCTGAAAACATACTACACATGGTTCCCGCCGACTCCCAAGACAGAAATCCGGGGACTTGAAGAGACGGTAGCTGTAGTATCCGAAGCATATTTCCGCATGATTTGTAAATCGCATTTTTAACCCTTTCATTACGGCTCGGTTTGAATACAAAGTATACTGTCAATTATAAAACTAGTATTTGTAGCATAAATGTACTTATTTGGTCTATTTTCATATTTAGACAAATATTTATTTATTTCCTTCAATAACATTACAAAATATTTTAACATCTTAAGTCATTATTGAAGTATTTACATAAAAGTGTGGCCCGTAAATTTATTGACACATTTAGTGTCAATGACCTCCACACCAGAACAAGCGTTAGGAGACTCAATGCAAATAGTTGACTTGTAACAACAAAAACCCTGTTATAAGTAAATCATGGATGACCCACAAATAACATGGCATTATTGTCACAACATCAAACTTCCAAAATTTCGCCTTCGTCAACACTAGCACTGAATCCGAAGCAATATAACGCCAAATATGTCAATATCTTCACTCAAGCTGGTTTCAACCACTGTTCACTGCGATTCTTTCGTCTTACGCGTATCCAGGGTTGAACGATGGTCTTTTCAGGCCACACTTCAGGCTCCATGAGAGACTCCAGTGAAGTCGCGATGACCCCGACTTTGAAAGAAGTTGACAGCGTCCGTCTGCTGATAATCCTCCTGATGGTCATCCAAGAGGGATTGAATGCAGCGGTCACTGCCAAGAAGCTCTGCAAGTCATCAGCTGTTGTATCCGGGTGAAGACCCTTGGCGTGAAGATACGCCATCTTCACTCCGGTAACCTTCTTCGAAGGAGCTGCAGAACCGCGGATCACCCGACGTGCTGAACGCCTTTCCCCATAAGAAGAGGCGCGACTCATATCCGAGTGGTAAACTTCCTCGGAAAGACTGCTCGTGGGAGAGAGAGAGCATCCACGGAGAGAGCATTCCGGGCCTCCAGTTCCTCGAACCACGAGCTGAAGGACCTTCTTGGGAGCCCTACTCAGAACAGCAGGGGCTCGTTCCATAGCACACTCCGAGGATTCGTCTTCTTCGGAAGCCTCACTTGAAGTAACGTATATATGACATTGGTTCTTGTATCCTTTCGCTATCAGATGATGCATTAAAAACTATTCTAAGAAAGTAGCAAAACGGTATATCACGTCAATCGATGTCAAAGGACGGGGAATCTTATGACGGCATATGCCGACAACCGATGCGAAAGGGTTAAGATCGGATGATTAGCTCGACGCTTCCGAATAGCTGCTTTACACGATCAAAATAATACACAGCGCCGTCTCATTATTCTGAATCATTGGTGCCACGGTGCATATACTCGAGCCGGCTAGAAATCGACGAGTAGGTACCTGTACGAGTATTAATTCACCAATAATCTATTGATGAAATCTCTTGGGTCTTATGTTTTCCTCAAGTACATAACTTGAACGTTAACGATTTGAAAGTGATACAACTTATATGTGTGAGTGAGTATAAATGATGTAATATGCATTTTGTGCATGTCCGCGTGTGTCAGGTGTGACCAAGGTTCAAGAGCTCGATTCTCACGCGACATTTTGAGGGTTCATTACCGAAGAAACTCAAAATTAAAAATAAAAAAAAATCTCAATAACAAGTCAAAATAAATAAGTGAATGCAAAAAAATATTTGAAATGACTGGCAATGTTTTTTAATCAAGAAAATGTAGCATGGTGCTAAGAATTGAAATAAATAATTGTTTTTAATTGCAGTTTTAAATATTTAACATGTCTGTCTCAAATAAGTAATAGCTTATACTTTTTTTTTTACATAAACACATACACGAGAATACCAAAGGATGGTGATAGTAATTCTGAAGTCTCATCTGTGGAATTCTATGACGCTTACCATGGCGCTGCACGTGGAGTGTTGAGCCACCAACGTCATAGACTACAGCACGAGATTCACGCATTATCATTATTATTACAGGAATTCACTACGAATGGGTGGTCTTCACGGGACGATTTCCATATACCACCAATTTTTATTAATAGGCTATGACTGGCATTTTACGGGTGAGGGATCAAATTCACAACAACCGGGAATATTTTTAAAGCTCTGAAATCGATTGAAAATATATTTTTTAATCTCCGTCGGGAATCCCGATCGAACCTACGACCTTTGGCTTGCAAAGCAATCGCTTTTACCGTTGAGCTATACCCGATTCTTTACTTCAAACCACAATTGTTCAAAGTCGAGTTTGTCTGTTTCAGTCATTCGGATTATAATCAGTCGGCAACTGATAATAATCTGAATGAGCGCATCATTAAGGACGCTTCTTTGTCTTTTGGTGTGATGAGTTAAGAGACCAGCTATCACCATATGTCAGCATTCGACAGTATGTGTGTTGATTCAATAAAAATGTGTGTGTTGCCAGGTAGACACTAACACATGAGAGGGATCTAAACAGATGATTATCGTATGCTTAACAAATATGTACCTGGATATAACATAGCGGTTGGAAATCTTTGAAACAATACATCGCTGTAATATCCTAATTTAGGTTCTCAGCATAATCAAGGAAGACAGGCACCTAGTAAGAACCATCTCAGAGAGGCGATCGGTCACATCATGCGCCACGATAGTCTTATTCACGACATTGTGGAAGGGATGGTCGAGGGTAGAAACTGCAGAGGGCTAGACGGGAGTATTTGCAGCAAGTGTTCGAGGACATGAGTTGTAGCTCTTATGCTGAACTAAAGAGGATTGCAGAGGACCGAGAAGATCGAGAAGCAAGATTTTGTTGCTGCAAACCAATCCACCGGATTGATACTACTACTACGAAGAAGAATAACCTAAGAGTGACTGTGGAACTACCAAACCATAGCCAAAAATAAATCTTGTACTAGTATTTGCTGTTTCATTGTTTCATTCAAACGTTTTTTTTTTAATATATAATCTAACCAATAAATATTTATTCAGATCGGAAAAATACGAGCCTTGCATACTGCAAAGAGTATTTATCTAGTTTCATCTAGAAGAATGTTCTTCTTCTTCTTCGTGTCAGCGACGTCAAATTATTTTTTCCCAATATCTGGCAACATCGATAGCTCGTGTGTTGCCCAGCATTAGGTCCTGAGATGTGCAACTTGTTGGGCACATGGAGCAGCATCGTAGGTGTGAGGCGGTTTGCAGGTCTCCACAGTCGCACAATAGTGTCTCTCCCTGCCGAAGCATTCCCCACCGCTCGAGGTTGTTCTTTGTTCTACCAACTCCGGTTCTTAACTTGTTTAGGGATTTCCAGGTCGGCCAGTCAAGGCTCTTGCCAGTTGGGAGGCCTTCCTTTGGAGTAATGAAATCCTCTGGTGCGATTTGTTGCCAGAGTTGGAGTCTCTCATTTTCAGTGCCGGATGTGAGAGGTCGTGTGAATTTCAGAAAGCTGCTTCGAGACTTCAATCTTGGTGTTGGGGGTATCTGATTATACAAGCAGTGGGACGGTTGGTTGATTGCCTTACGCATTTCTTCGGCGCATATGACTTTGCGTCTTATGTTCGGTGGTGCGATACCAGCCAAGGGGTATAGTTTAGTATAGAAGAATGTTTATACACGTGGAGAACTGATCCGCGGTATTCCGGCAAGCGAGTGAACAGTGCTCCGCATGATCCATGTTAAAACAATGTAACAAGTGTTTAAATATATGTGAACCCTGAAAATATAATTTAAAAAAAAAATGTTTCGTGTACCGATGGCTGTACGCCGCTAGACAAAGGTCATCCGCGAAGGGAAACAAGAATCTTTTACTATCCGAACGCCCAAAACAAATATTAATAGAGGAAGAAGAAAATAATATGTGAGGGACGGTCGGCATCTGCTCCATGTACCCACCACAATAGCCACTGACATAGTTAAAGCATATGACATCGCTACAATAAGCCAATACCGGCCATTTCCATCGTTTAAAAAATATTGGGCTGAGCCGCCCCTTTAGGACCACACGGTCATCGAGACATCGAGAGCGTCAAGCTAGTCATCAGATTATATTGAATTTTCTGATCAACGAATCACGACAAGATATGTTTCCCATTCTAGAACTGTCGAATCTTCAAGTCTCTGGACTTCTGCCTTGGAGGTCGTCGGAAACTATATATGTTCCCAGGTTAGCTCTAGATGCATGTCTTGGGATAAGGCATGGACAATGGCAATTGAAATGAGCTGCGGCAATTTGTGGTGAATTTTCTTAAGCATATTGTAGTATACACAGTAATGTTAAAATTAATTATATACGAAAATTAGACCCATGGGATTTTGCTGTCATGGAAGGCCTTCGCAAACTGCCGGCGGGTATAGCTCAATGGTCAAACCGTTTGCTTTGCAAGCCAAAATGTCGTGGGTTCTATCCCTGATGGAGATTTAAAAAAAAGATTTTTAATCGATTTTTGAGCTCTAATACGTCCCGGTTTGTGTCAATTTAATCCCTCACCCGTAAAATGCCAGTCAAAGTATATTAATTAAAATTGGTGGTAGACGAAAGTCGTGAAGACCACCCATTCACAGTAAATTCTTGTAATAATAATGATGATGCGTGAATCCAGTGCTGTAGTCTATGACGTTGCCAAGTTAACACTCCACATGCAGCGCCATGGTAAGCGTCATAGAATTCTACAGATGAGACTTCAGAATTACTATCACCATCTGTCGGTATTCTCCTGTATATGTTTACATATAAAAAACTATACATAGAATGTACTCAGCAAAGGTGGAGCTGACATGGAATGAGGCGAAAATCAAAGCGGCTGAAAGTTATTTACGGTAGCAATTTGTGACGGACATATGCATGGAACGATGATCATTACTGCAGCCCATCCATGACTAATGTCCAAGGCCCTCAGCTGGGTTTAAAACGATTAGAAAGGAATGCGTTGACTGCGCCCCACGTCATTAACATAAATATTTTATTAAGAACTTTAATGATATAAAAAACAACACAAAAAACAGACCGAACCCAATACAAACTTGACATAAATAAACACAGGTATGTGTGTTTAATATGAAAAGGGTCAATGCAGCCAGAGGTAATCTAACTGAAGCGTTAACAAGGGGCTCGGTTTTAGGTATTCGTAATAAATTTAATGTATTTAGAAAGGGACGATTTATTTTTAATCAATGTTTAAAATTTACAAATATAACAGATTGAAAGCGCGTCGTAAGATGGAATCCGAAACGAAGAAATACGCATAAGAACTCAAGTAGTGGATGCTACCCAACGAATAGGCACACTCAAGTGGCAATGTGACATATCTAAGAAACGACGGTCGATGGGGAAGAAAAGTATTGCTATGGCGCCCAAGAACTGGCAAACGAAGCATTGGCCGACACACTGCAAGATGGACTGACGACATAAGAATAGCGAGAGGAGACTCGTGCGGTAGGCTTACGTTCAAAAGTGGACGGATACAGGCTGATGATGATGATGATGAAGCGCGTCTCTCGTCAGATAACCAAAGTTGAGCAACATTGTACGGGGAACAGAACTTGGATGGGTTATAAGCCGCCAAGGTCGCGTTATCGCATCAACTCTGCCTCCTAAAGCAGCACCGAGTATTTAAAGCTTTAGAGTTTAGAGACTGGCAGACTCGTCGTGAATGCAGCGTATTGCATTGAATGATATTGAACTACGTCTGTTTGATCCGTGAAGCTGATATAATATTATTTTCCTCTCTTTCTCTCTCGATTATACGTTCCCCGAAAGCAACGAAACACCGTCACGCCGCATTAAGCGCCCGCCCCTATTTGCACATCTATACACGGTATATATTCGCGTGTCAGAGTATTCCCACCCCAGGGCAGGAGATCAGCATTTTACGATGTTAACAGAAGACAAATTTGGTGCTCTTTGTTATGAAGCGTAAGTTAAAGCGCGCGAATTGCATGAGAGAAGTAAAGGGTTCGATGCCCGAAAAAGCTTAAAAATAAATTTTAAACGAAATATATGCTATCTTATTATTTATTTATTTTTTATGTAAACGCATGCAGGAGAGCACATCCGGTCAAGACCAGTGCACTCTATGACGCTCAACCAGGGAGGCTGGACGCTGCATTCGGGAAACGTGTGTTGTGTTCGTATTTGTGTGTGGGTTGGGGAGATTGCAAGTGTATATTTATCTGTTTCTTGAAGAGATCCAGATTGTAGGAAGGAGGAAACACAGACGCTGGAAGAGCATTCCATAGCTTACCGGTGGCATTAAGGAAGGAACTTTGGAAGCTGCCAGTTCTTGGTCGACATATATTAACCGTGTATGGATGTTCGGCAAGTGTAAGACGAGTTTGTCGGCTGTGAGTGGGTGCAGGAGGAATTAGTTCTTTAAGTTCCGAAGAGCAGCGACCGTGCTAATAACGGTAGAAAAGACTAAGAGAACCAACCTTACGTCTGTGTTCCATTGATTGTAGATTAGACGTAAGGGTGTCATTGTTTATCAAACGAATTGCTCTTCTTTGAACTGAGTCAATTAAGTTTAGAAGGTATTTTAGGGCTCCAATCCAAAGGTGACTGCCGTATTCAAGGATAGGTCGGATTTGTCCTTTATATAGAAGAAGAAGTTGTTTATCGTTGAAATACCGACGTGATCTATATAATACACCTAGTTTTTTGGAAGCGAGACCGGCTTTTTTTCTTCTACGATATATCGTATTTCAAGGAGAGCATAAGCTGCAGCGGCCTTTTCTTCAGCTATCCGGAATCTCGCAGTTCTAGATAACCGTCGCAAGCAATAAATACATTTATTTCATATTTTCAATTAAATCGTTTGTTTTGCATAGTGAACGAAGGTAGTGGGATTTCTAAGCTCTTTAACTACCCCAGGTTGGTGTGATTTCGATCACTGACCCGTAAAATGCCAGTCATTGTATATAATTGTTCTTCTTCGCGGTACAAATCACAACCCTGAGATTCTTGAATGTTTTAACTTCTATGTTCCAGATAGGTACACCTGTGATCGTAGCCATCCATTGTTTTTGATCCCAGTTGATGCGTGAGGCTTCAAGCACTCAATTTGGTACAATGGCAATGGCGCTTCTAAATGACCTACCACCACACCTTGATCCTTTTCTTACATCCTTTTCCTCTTTTGTCGATGGTATTGTTCTCCTAGATCTTTAGACATTGCCATGTGTCATCTTCTTATTCTTTTATGTTATTTTTATCTGTTTATTATATTTTGTATGTATGTACTGTATATTCTATGCTCTGTAACTTTTTTGCTTGGAACTTCTGTTCTGTAATAAATAAATAAATAAATAAATAAATATTAATCAAAATTGGTGTAAGACGAAAGTCGTACCACTCATTCATAGTGAGTCTCTGTAAAAATGGACGATGCGCGATTGCTTTCAATTTCAATTTTATTTTTATTTCTTTCAGAAACATCACAAATTTTACTTAATACAATCCTGAAATAAGATATAATACAAACAATTATTAAAAAGTCCCGAAGCTCGCTAAACAGAATACTCCACGAAATTACTTTGATAAATAAATTCGTGGAGCTCAGTCAAAACTGGGCTTCTCTCAAGTGGAATATATCAATATTCGAGGCGATATAGTTGAACAGTCAGATCACTCTCCCAAAAGGCGTGGACTCTGGCAGGCTAGTATTACTTCTAGGAAGAACAAACAATATGTGCCTCCTAATCCTTAACAAACAATTCGATTTCCAGCAAAATATCAGGATTTCTGAACACGCCGCGCACTAGCCGAAAGAAATTCATACTCAAGCACACATCTCTTCTAGTTCTCAACTCATTGTATCCCAACATATCCCGTATAAAGTTAGATGGGTACAGCCACGGATAATATCCATACATCCTCATGTAAAGAAACCTCAAAAATTTCTTCTGAACTCTCTCCAACATGAGGTCATATTTATACTCGCTATATTATCGTCTGTCGATATTCTTATTTATATGATTACGTTTACACAAAAAAGGAGAAAGAGTTGACATGTTAGCGAGGACTATGGGGGCTGACAGAGCTGTCTGGAAGCACTTTGCGTCGACCATATGCTCCATTCATTGAAGCCCAAATCAAATGATGATGATCCTCTATATATGTTATCAAATAATCTAGGTGATAACCAATATTTTTTAATGATGTAAAATTTAAATTAGACATAACTGTGTGGCGAAAATTTTTAGTGGCAATTTATGGCGGCAAATTGTGATGACTATACGCTCTAGCACCTGGGATGGCAGAACAAAAAGAGAAGTCAACAGACGCATACATCAAGCAAGGCTAGCTTTCAATAAAAAAAACAAAAATTCTTGAGTCAAAAAATATTAATTTAAAGCTCCGCAAACAACTTGCCAAAACATTTGTTTGGAGCATTATGATGTACGGCTGTGAGACACGGTGCTTATCTGAAAGTGATCAAGAAAGACTAGACGCCTTTGCGATGTGGTCGTACAGAAGAATTCTCGGAATTTCTTGGAGACACCACGTCACGAACAATGAGGTTGTCAGCATAATCAAGGAGGATAGGCACCTAGTAAGAACCATCTCAGAGAGGCGAGCCCGATGGATCGGTCACATCATGCGCCACGATGGTCTTCTTCACGACATTGTGGAAGGGATGGTTGAGGGTATAAACTATAGAGGGCGCCCTAGACGGGAGTATTTGCAGCAAGTGTTCGAAGATATGAGTTGTAGCTCTTATGCTGAGCTGAAGAGGACTGCAGAAGATCGAGAGGAGTGGAGATTGAGAAGCAAGATTTTGTTGCTGCAAACCAATCCACCGGATTGATACTGCGAAGAAGAATACGCTCCAGCCAGGGAGCGGAAATGGAAGAACAAGAAGCGCTTTGATAAATCGCACTCTTGACAATAATTGGCCTAACCAAAATAAATCTATTATTGTTCCAAAAGTCTCATCCCTTTCATATATTTCTTTTCTAGACAATGTACAAGATAGAATAATGGATACAAAGTCACAAATAAGGGATATTTAAGGCCCGTTTAAGGGACAATGCGCGGCCCAGCGAGGCCCCGCAGAACAAAGGCCCTAGAATGGGTACACGGAACACCTCTCTTCTCTACAAGTCTCGGCGAGCAGTTCACTACCCCCGATATAGGGACTCAAAATAAAAATATATAAATATGAGTACGAGAATTTACTATGAATGGGTGTTCTTCACGGGACGACTAATTAATAGGCTATGACTGGCATTTTACGGGCGATAGATCAGATTCACACCAACCGGGGGATATTTTAGAGCTCATAAATCGATTAAAAATGCTTTTTTTAATCTCCGTCGGGGATCGAACTCAAGACCTTTGGCTTGCGAAGCAAACGCCATTGAGATTTGACCGCCGGCGAGTATATCAATGAGTATGTCAACATTTATAAAATATTAATTTAGATCTATTATCTATAAAGGATTTGGAGTATTGAAAAATATAATATTTATAAATATATATATATGAACGTAGGCCTCCCGTATGAGTCTCCATCCTCTACGATCCTCCGCCGCCCACATCCAGGTTACTCCTGCTATTCCTGTAATGCCGTCAGTCCAACGCTCCGTTCGCCAGTTCTTAGACGACACTCTATCACTTTTCTTCGTCGTGTCTTTGACAGATATATCACATTGCCACTTGAGTGTGCCTTATCGTAGGATAGCCTCCACTACTTGAGTTCTTTAAGGAATATCCTCGTTTCGGAATCTATCTTTTAGAGAGGGACTATTATAGATGTAGAGATCCATGCTCGGAGTGTCGCTAAAAGATAGAATCCGAAACGAGGAAATACGCAGAAGAACTCAAGTAGTGGATGCTGCCCAACGAATAGGCGCACTCAAGTGGCAATGGGCAGGACATATCTGTCGAAGAGACGACGGTCGATGGGGAAGAAAAGTATTGCTATGGCGCCCAAGAACTGGCAAACGAAGCATTGACCGACACACTGCAAGATGGACTGACAATATAAGAAGAATAGCGGGAGTGACCTGGATGCGGAAGGCAGAGGATCGAAGAGGATGGAGACTCACGCGGGAAGCCTACGTTCAACAGTGGACGGACACAGGCTGATGATGATGATGATATTATAGTTAGCTGTTTATATATCATATTTAATGTGTTGTGGTGTATAGTTGTGTTGCAACCCTGCGCGTTTATAGCCACCTTAGCATCCCAAATCTCCACCCCTTGCAATAATGGCGGTGGTGGCGAGTCCCCCTATTACATCCGGAATGCGAAACTTGTCGCCGTAGTCTCAAGATGAATGCTGCAACGCGACCGAAACACCGACATTGCGAATATTCTTTCATCCCGTGCAGACTTGGAACTTCGCTCGCGGACGTTGCGCGGCCTCATTTTTTTTAATATGAAGAAAAAAATATACTTTTTTTCTTAGTCTTCCTTCAGGTGTAGATATGACATACAATGAGGAATAAATAGTGGCAACTAACAGAAATTCTTCTTCGTAGTATCAATCCGGTGGATTGGTTTGTAGCAACAGAATCTTGCCTCTCGATCTCCAAGCAATCATTTTTTTGCTGATACATGGGATGTCTTTTAGACCTTTAATGTGGTATTTTCCCCTTTATTTCCACATCCTAATGCCGTTGACCATAAAGGTTCATCCGCCTTAAGAGAGCATTTACTTCCTCCAGGACAATAGAGTGCCCTAACCAGCTCGACCTGATGTGGTTAGCGGGGTGTTAGCTTATTCCGGCCAACATTCGGTCCCTGTCTATATTGGCCGACTGATTTCGCTCACAGAAATAAGTGGCGGCAATTTGTGGTGACCATATAGTCGTGATATGAAACGAATATGCGAAGAAGAATATTGCCGTTTACATATATTGCATAAAATAACTGGCTTATATGTATGTATTAATCATTTCTTTATCCTATCCTTTTACTGAAGCATTTATCTTATAAGACATCCCTGCTCCCGATGGTCCACCTGGAAACAAATATGGTTCCCAACGAGCAGGAGAGTCCGAGGACTTAAAGAGACGGCCCCTGTAGTATCCGATTCGTATTTTAAGTGATTTGTTATTCGTATTTTTTAAGCAGACCAGACACTCTAGAAATCAGGACCCTTTCGATTTTAAAAGTCAGCTCAAACCGACTTACAACTCGCGGTGAGCAGCACGCTCATCCATTTTCAGTCTGCGTCTATTGTTGCTTAGCTTCGGCGATCGAAAGAGAACAGCACTTACAATGTTTTACTGTAATTTTTTTTTGGTTTTAAAAAATCACCATCATTATATGCTCACTAAACTGGACCATACGGTCGTCACTAAATTCTGACACAAAGCTCTGTCAGCTGTGTACAACCATAAAAAATGCATCCCAAAATGCAGCCGTATGCATCAACGAAGGTTTTTTATTCAAGCACCCGCAGAAGAATACATATTTATGATAGCAACGGAACTGGTGATACCTGAGGCCATGTGGAGAAGCGCAACTGAGGGTGAATACTTAGATAGCCCCGAAAGAGTACCTAGCCCCTGGACATAACCAGGGGTGGAATATGTGGAGGTCCCTCAACAGACATCGGACCGGAGTATGCAAGACGAGTACAGAAATGAAAGCCTGGCAATCAAACAGCGGACCGACTGGATGTGACTGCGGCGTGGAGCAGACCCTGTCACACCTTCTGGAGTGTGCGCTGCGTCCGAGTGGCTGCACTCAGAAAGACCTGATGATGGCCGGCAGTAACGCCATCGACGTCGCCCACTTCTGGGCAGACAGGATCTGAACCTGTTGTTTCCGACACGATTATATTTTATAGATATATGTAATAGATAAATCTCGTCTGAGGATTCTATGTGTTTGGTAATTTAAGTATAAAGTATCTAAGCGCTACGTGTGCATCATTGATTCGCAAATTCATCGAAATTTCACGGCATTCTCGCTTCGTTAATTTTTACGTGAAAACACTATAAATGGGTGGTGATCACAGAACGACTTTCGTCTACCGCCTATTTACATTAATGATGATATTTTACATGTGATAAAATTCACACTAAGCGGGGTATTTATATATAGCTTAGAAACGATTAAAAAACAATTTTTTTAGAGATCGAACTCGCAATATTTGGAATAGTAAGCGTACGTTTTACCTCTGAGCCAAGACCGGGGGTTAAGGGGGTTGAAGGGTGATTTTTAACCCCCTCTATTACATCCGGAATTCGAGACTCTCTACAGTCTTGAGATGAACCCTATAAAGCGGCCGTAACATCGATTTTCGAATTGGCAAAAATACATTATTTAAATTGTGTAATTTTCGGTCGATTGACTCACTGGAAGAGTAATTCGAAGCCTAGCTAAACACATTCCACTAATATGTCCTTTATTTTCGTTAAACCGATCCATCTTCTTCCTTCTCCTCCATTATTTAAAGAATTTTTTTTTTTCAAATCCGGGCCTGAAACTTAAGCACTTTACTATATATATTTATATATAATCGTGTCGGAAACAACAGGGTCAAATCCTGTCTGCCCAGAAGTGGGCGATGTCGACGGCGTTACTCCCGGCAATCATCAAGTCTTCTTGGGTGAAGCTACTCGAACACAGCGCACACTCGTGTGACAGGGTCTGCTCCACGCCGCAGTCACATTCAGTCGGTCCGCTGTAAAACTGCCATTTGTGTCCTCATCTTGCATATTCCGGTCCAAAGTCTGTTAAATGACCTCCATATATTCCACCTCTAGTTGTGTCTAGGGGCTAGCGCTAGGAACTACTTATAAAACTATAGTCAATACTTGAAACACACGAGTGCATTATTTTTTCTTTGTATCAATCCGGTCGATTGGTTTGCAGCAACAAAATCTTGCATCTCGATCCTCCGAACCCTCTTCAGCTCAGCATGAGAGCTACAACTCATGTCCTCGAACACTTGCTGCAAATACTCCCGTCTAAGACGCCCTCTACAGTCTCTACCCTCAACCATCCTCTCCACAATGTCGTGAAGAAGTGAACGTGGCGCATGATGTGACCGATCGCCTCTCCGAGATGGTTCTTACTAGGTGCCTATCTTCCTTGATTATGCTGACAACCTCATTGTTCGTGGCGTGGTCTCTCCAGGAAATTCCGAGAATTCTTCTGTGTGACCGCATCTCTAAGGCCTCTAGTCTTTTTTTATCACTTTCAGATAAGCACCATGTCTCACGGACTTAAATCTTAATACAATTGATTAACATGTTTGATATTATGACTACAGCTATCCTCACCACAATTCAAAAGGCAATAACTCCACACAGTGGGCGTAGTAAACTTATATATACAAAGAAATGCAATGGTGGGCGTGGTCGAGTGGTGAAGCGCACTGTCTTGAAGATAAAAATGAAATCTCTAGGTTTATTTTAATTTTAATGTAAACACATACAGAAGAATACCGACAGATGGTGTGATAGTAATTCTGAAGTCTCATCTGCGGAATTCTACGACGCTTACCATCTGCATATGGTTAAGCGCTGATCCGCCAACGTCATAGACTACAACTCGAGATTCACGCATCATCGTTTATTATTACAGGAATTTACTATGAATAGGTTGTCTTCACGGGACGACTTTCGTCTACCGTCAATTTTGATGAATAGGCTATGACTAACATTTTACGGGCGAGGGATCAAATTCACGCCAGTCGGGGGAATCGATTTATGAGCTCTAAAATACTGTGTGAATTTGATCAGCACCCGTAAAATGCCAGTCATGGCCTATTAATCAAAATTGATGGTAGACGAAAGTCGTCCCGTGAAGATCACCCGTTCATAGTAAATTCCTGTAATGATAAAGGATGATGCGTGAATCTCGGGATGTAGTCTGTGACGTTGGCGGATCAATCACTCCACGTACAGCGTTTAGCCGCATACACCATGGTAAGCGTCATAGAATTCTACAGATGAAACTTCAGAATTACTATCACCGTCTGTCAGTATTCTCTTGTATGTGTTTACATAAAAAATAAAAATAAATCATGAAAGTTTCATCAATCGGGTGAACGGTGTAGGAATGTATAAAAGACACACATACAAACATTAATTTATATATATATATATATATAGATGTACTAGAATCTGAGCTTATAAAAAAGTTGCTAGATTTGAATACCTAAAATTACTGAAAGCAGGTAAAACAAGCTATTAGTTTTTTGTGGTAAATATGTTAAAAAGTTTTTTTTAAGTATATACTTTTTTTAGTAATCAAGCATTAATTAAAGCACTATATTTTTTTAACATATACATTTACGATGGATCGGTCATAGCTAGATGCCACGATGGTCTTCTTCGCGACACTGTGGAAGGGATGGTTGAGGCTAGAAACTTCATAGGGCGCCCTAGACGAAAGTATTTGCAGCAATTGTTCGAGGACATGAGCTGTGGCTCTTGTGCCGAGCTTAAGAGGATTGCGGAGGATCGAGAAGAGTTTTTTTTTTATGTAAACGCATGCAGGAGAGCACAACCGGTCAAGACCAGTGCACTCTATGACGCTCAGCCAGGGAGGCTGGACGCTGCATGCAGGAAACGTGTGTTGTGTTCGTATTTGTGTGTGGGTTGGGGAGATTGCAAGTGTACATTTATCTGTTTCTTGAAGAGATCCAGATTGTAGGAAGGAGGAAACAGACGCTGTAAGAGCATTCCATAGCTTACCGGTGGCATTAAGAAAGGAACTTTGGAAGCTGCCAGTTCTTGGTCGACATATATTAACCTTGTATGGATGTTCGGCAAGTGTAAGACGAGTTTGTCGGCTGTGAGTGGGTGCAGGAGGAATTAGTTCTTTAAGTTCCGAAGAGCAGCGACCGTGGTAATAACGGTAGAAAAGACTAAGAGAACCAACCTTACGTCTGTGTTCCATTGATTGTAGATTAGACGTAAGGGTGTCATTGTTTATCAAACGAATTGCTCTTCTTTGAACTGAGTCCATTAAGTTTAGCAGGTATTTTGGGGCTCCAATCCAAAGGTGACTGCCGTATTCAAGAATAGGTCGGATTTGTCCTTTATATAGAAGAAGAAGTTGTTTATCGTTGAAATACCGACGTGATCTATATAATACACCTAGTTTTTTGGAAGCGAGACCGGCTTTACACTTAATTGACTCGTAATATTTGACATTATTCAATATTGATAATCCAAGCATGTTGGTGGAGCTTGCTTTCAGAAGAGAACAACCGTTGAAAGATACAGGATCCATAGCAGTCTTCTTGGTGGAGAAAGTACATGATGTGGAGATCGAGATGCAAGATTTTGTTGCTGCGAACCGATCCACCGGATTGATACTACTACGAAGAAGATACATTTAAATATATTCTTTCTATTTGAAGTAAATATGGTCGTCGAAAATATCCGCAATACAGTCATATTAGACGTCAACTTGCTTCACCTCAAGTCAGCTCGTCAGCAAAAGCTTTATCGATTACATACTGTGTGCAGTTCCTAAGTGGCTTGAAAAAAAGATAGAAGCAATATGACATGTCTGGTCGGTTATTTATTAGTCTAAAATAATGATTAATTAATTAAAATACATACCGAATCTCGAAAGGCGGCCATTAACGTGGAAAGAAAATGGAGTAACGTTCTCTGCACGATGATGAACTGACGATGAGCACTGTGCACTGTCACTTGCAAAGCTACTTCGAAGGTAAAAGCAAGTAGAAAGGCGATGCTAGTCCGTTTTGCTGTCCTTGATCACTGTATTTACTTTGCGAAATACATCTGGCGAGCGAAGCGAGGGGAGATCCATCGAGTACGGCTGCCAAGCCAAGATTGAGCTCCGCAGGCAGCTCGTTAGCGAAGCGATTTGGAGTGGGGGAATCAAGGTACACTACAGAATCGCGGGATCCATCGTAACAGCGCTTTTCAGGACTGTAGCGCCATGGGAAACTTATTTTACGTATCGTACTAAACCCGTGTAAAGAAGACTAATGAACGACATCATTGGAGCCACGATTTTTAATCTTCAGGAAGTTTTTTTTAATATAATATATTATAAGCGATAATTACAAATCATTCAGTGTTCTATGAATATTATATATTAAATTATTGGTGAAAATGACGATTACAGGATACTGTATTAAAAACATTTTTATAAACATTGGTTAAATCGTAATTTTTGTAAAAAAAAAAATTATGTTGTTTTTTAATGTGGTGTATGCGTTTACAGTGTGCTTATTCAAATAATGTATTTAAATTCATGTTTTTGATGTACGAGTATGTATGGAAAACCACAAAGAAACGTATGTGAAAAATGCAAAAATAAGTAATTTTTGATCATAAAGCTTATTTTACTGTTGTTTTTAATGTTATATTAGAGTGTTTGTACGTATGTGTCACTTTAATATTGATTTTACAAGAATCTTTGTAAACATAAATGAGAAATGATTACAAAACCACTATTATGCTGTTAAATCAGCACTTGTTATGTTTTGCTCATAACGTTGATAGAGTACATTATGATTTTGTTACTATTTTAATATAAATAGAACAATAAATAAAAAAGACACAGTTTTTTTTTATGAATTTCATAGAACGAAAATCCGTTTCAATACTTTTTAACTGTTATGTTTTAGTTCGATTTATTGTAAAGTATACGTTTTTTATGTTGTTTTAATGTAAAAATGTATTTTATTATGGGGCATTTGTTAATTATGTATCAATTATTTGAACCAAGTGAAAAACAACAAAAATCTTTGAAAACGGTGTAAAAATATGTAATTTATGGTAAGAAAAATATTGGCTTGTCTATGATTATAGAAATAATAAATTATACATGCTCTGTTCTATTTTTTTGTGAAATTCTATAAAATTCACTACAAAACGAGTAAGAAACTGAATGGTAAACACTGACAAATGTACTAATTTCTAAATAAAACTATTTACCACTCACTGTAAGAAAAATACGATTTAAAAAAAATGACTAAGAATATTTTTAACCTTAAATTCAAAACGATGGAATATTTTTCAAATTTTTTGACGTTTGAATGGAAAATTGGCAAAACAATGAATATTAATGTTTGTGTTATATTTTTCAAATAACACTGAAAATATGCAAATACATAAATACCTTTTTCGTTCACAAAATAGCAGTTTCTATCTGTTGTTTACAATGTAATATTTTTTGTAAAAAAATCTGTGTATTTTGCATCATATACAATGAATCGTTAGAAAAAACGCGTCAAAATCAATTCAATAAAAAAGAACACTTCAAATATGTAAAAAAAAACTATTTTATCCACAAAACAGTGTAAATATATCAATTATTGCATTGCTTAATTCATAAATATAATGTATATGTGTTTAATAACAAAATAATGTTAAACAGTCCGTCGTGTAGTACGAAAATACGTACAGAAAGCGTGAAAATCCGCAAAAAAAAAACACTGAAAAAATCGTATGAATTTCGCGCTTTCAGTTGGCGAATGCGATGAGTTTTTTTTGGTGTGAAAACATTCAGACGAGAAATTATTGCAGAGTTTTGTGTCAAGTCGGGTGTGTTTGATGTGTGTTTGGAAATGGTGGGTTACATGTTCGCTGGCTTGATGTGTTTGGTATCTGGTCCGTCGCGAAAAACGTCTGGCCCGAAACACTCTCGCTCCAAGACTGGATATTCGGTGGAGCGCTAGTGTTGGGTTCTGTATGCAGCGGTGTGTAAATCAAAGCCTAACGCTCTAAACATGTGGAGCGCGAAATATATAATATAAAGCCTTAAAAAGAGAACGAAAAAAGTTTATTTGGGACACCTAAATAAAGGCAGCGACAAAAAAGCTGAGGGTTTCCGTCGTTTTTTTTAATTTAAAACCGTCAGCTTTTTTGCCTTACTGTAGTAAAAGTAAATATTAAGATGATCTGTGATAGATAATGTAATTTATATGATATATACTTAATATATATAAGATACAGATAAAACAGCGTTGTATTTACTGAATAAACATAAAGTTGACAAAAGCTCCGCTTGGCCTTCATATAATACTTAATATCAAAACTTCAATATTAAGTCGCTATCAGAAATCGTTGTCTGATATCAATAAAATTTATTATGTAAGTTACAAGGACCAAATGGAATGAAAATAAAGCTTTCGTGGATTGCGAAACTGCTGTCTTCCAACAAGTGAAACAATACTCAGTTTGATTACACGAAACGCTTATCCTTTTAATTATTACTTTTATTTTGCAACATATTGTTACTACTTAAATTCACTGTAATTGGGTGGTGTTGACGGGATGACTTTCTTTTATCATTTATTTAAATTATTAAGCTCACATTTTACGGGAAAATGATTAAATTGTCTAAAGATAATATTTTTATTTTAATATTTGTGAGAAAAATATTTCGGGACGTATCTTGAAGAGATCCAGATTGTATATAAGACGAAACACAGATGCTGGAAGAGCATTACAGAGTTACTAGTTAAACTGCTAGTTCTTGGTTGACATACGTAATCCTTGTACTTATATTCAGCAAGTATAAGACGAATCTGTGGGTTTCGGGTGGGTGCAGGCGACATTGGTTCTTTGCGTTCACCACAGTATTAACGGTAGAAAAGACGAAGTGAACCAATCTTACGTTTGTGTTCCAAGAATTGGAGGTTTGACGAAAGTGTGCCATTATTTACTGGATATGTCATAATCATACCTTATCCACTAACCCTACTGAAGCATACGGTCGTCACAAGCTGCCGCCACAAATCACTGAGCTTCCATGATCCTCACTTCAACTCATATCAGCTATGCACACTATATATAGTTAGTTGATTATATTCTATTTAAAGTTATTGTCGGCCTTCCAGGCGGCGTCAGAGCTTTACAAAAGGCTACTTTAGTTTATTTTTTGAGGATCATTTAGCGAAAATGCAGTAATGATTATTATTGATTTTGGGAAGGGGTTCCATGGCTTCACAGCTTTATAGCCGCTGCTTTCTAGTACCGCGAGAATTACCCCCACCACTATAGTCGCACGTAGGAGGGGTGGGAAATATATATACACGACGCGCGCGTGTGTTGGTGTGTGTTGTGTATGCGTGTGTGTGTTGTGTATGCGTGTGTGTGTGCTGGGCAATACTATTACATTATATTGGACTTCGCGCAAACAAGGGCTGTCCAAAATAAAAGCTCTTTGTCAGGTTACTCGTGTTAGTAATAATTTATGTATATATATGTATATGTATATATATATATATATATATATATATATATATATATATATATATATATATATATTTATATATTTTGTAGTTAATTTCTCTCTCTATTACCTATCTTATATTTCCAAGCGCAAACTTTGGGACTAGCAGGTTTGCTCGATAAAAAGAAACTGACAAATGTATTCTTCTTTACGGCTGTGAATCTTTGCATCTCATCAAAAGCTAATGCAGCCGTATGATTGATTTCAAAAGCAGATGCGTAAGTAGAATACAAATGGCAGTACGATGGTTTGACTTTGTGAAGGATTACGAGGTGAGGTGCCGCTGGTTGGGCCGCTCCTTAGGACCAAATGGTCCAGCTCTCGAATGCGACGGACTAGTCTTGATCTGCTTTAAAAATTCGATTAAAAAACACCCAAGCCTGAGCTTCTACTTTTTTATGTAATCGCATGCAGGAGAGCACAGCCGGTCAAGATCACTGCACTCTCAGCCAGGGTGGCTGGACGCTGCGTGCGGGAAACGTGTGTTGTGTTCGTGTTTGTGTGTGGGTTGGGGAGATTGCAAGTGTATATTTATCTGTTTCTTGAAGAGATGCAGATTGTAGGAAAGAAGAAACACAGACGCTGGAGAAGCATTCCATAGCTTACCGGTGGCTTTAAGAAAGGAGCTTTGGAAGCTGCCAGTTCTTGGTCGACATATATTAACCGTGTATGGATGTTCGGCAAGTGTAAGACAAGTTTGTCGGTTGTGGGTGGGTGTAGGACGAATTAGTTCTTCAAGTTTCGAAGAGCAGCGACTGTGGTAATAACGGTAGAAAAGACTACGCTTGGTTACGGATGGCAAGGATCGATAAGGAGGACTCACGAGGCTTACATGCAGCAGTGAACAGACATAATTTGATTATTTTTTTATTGTTTTTGTAAATATTGGAATGTTTTAAATCCCCTGCTTTTCAATCCCAACCGCTGGACTGCATCTAGGAATGCAGGGGAATGCAATCTCGTGGTCGCGGTCCACGTCACAACCAATAAGCAGCCTTCGTAGCAAGCAACATATCCCGAGCTTATCCGAGACTTGAACACTAGACAAATACCGTAGCTCTTCTACAACATTTATCTTGGGGCGCATGTACACCAAACTTTGAAATTACTTTTACACCCGTATGCTGAGACATTCATTGACTTAAGGTAATCAAATTAACACCCGTTTGAGACGTTTCTTAAGATTTGAGGTGAGTCGAGGTTGAGTCTTCCTCACTTTAATTATTATAAAGGAAAGTAGCTATTATCGATCGGTCTCTGTAGACGGGTCCGGTAATAAGTTGGCCAAGGAATTACTTTGCTTACGGACGTTAGTGGTAAAGCTTTTGCGTATCACACCGAAGGTCGCGAATTCGATCGCATATTTAAAACCGTTTTCTAAGCTCTATTTTAATTCCCCTTAACCCGTAAAATAACAATCATAGCCTTTCATTCAAAATTGATAGTACGTTCAACTAAATAGTCCAGCGACAATAGTATATCGTAAGCTCTCAATAGATCATCGAGGGTAAGCAACATTGTGAGTAAACCAAAACTCAGATACTGCCGTTTTTTCAGTTTTTTTTTTGGCTTCTGTCCTCTAAGTCATTAAGAAACATATATGTTCGGGTGCAGAAATGTCTTAGTACGAGTCAAAGACAATGGCAACTGATAGAATTGAATGGAAATCATATGGGAAGAAGTAGAATACAATTTTTCTGTTTACATTCGGTAAATTAAAGCGGTAGGAATAAAATATGCGAAGAAATGGGTTTCTTCAATAACCGTTTCCTTTATGGAGCATATGTGCTTTACAATTTACTGCCACAATGTCAGTCACCACGACCCTCGCTTTGTCCC